>JAVHYY010000745.1:0-75926 GCA_035221665.1 Okamejei kenojei
CTCAGCAATCAAGGAATGCGTGAAATGCCCCCCACCACTAGGCACAAGGACTTCTTAACATCTAGTCCGTGTCATTTGATTCTGAAAATCTGGACTTTATCCCGTGACTGCTTGTGAAAGACAGCTGACACTATGGGGAGGTCCATGTGACAGCTTTGGAGCGACATCTGACAGGAAGGGAACAACCCTCAATGGGGCCGTCATGGGCTAGCTCCCCATGGACAGCAGTACTTCCAACACTGTTTCAGCTAGTTGGAGACACCCGCTTAAAATGCTACAAAAGTAAAATTAAAGGAAATACCCCTAGAGCCTGCGAGAGCGGGGGCGCAAGATGGCTCACTCGATTGATAACACCGGTTTACAGACCCAGGACGCGGAAACGACCACGGACAAGGAGAGCATGGCTCATGAGACATTCCACACACTTGCGGGACTCTACAAACTTCCAGGTTGCATCGTGGGTGGAAAAAGAACATCTATGATGGGCTTGAAGATCCACCAAGAGGAGGAAAAAGAGTTCTTGAGAGAGTCAGAGACATGCCTCGTCATTGACCAGTAACTTCTTTTACGAACAACCATCAAAAATCAGTCCGAAATGAAGCACAGGCGATGGACACAAACCAAAGTCGCAGAGCATCAGCACCCATATCACTGAAGAGGGTGATAAACCACATCTAGAAACTGCCTAGTGGAGGAGCCTAGTCGCAACAACTACAAAGTCCCACCACCATGGAGGGATAGGACAAAGGCACAAACTGGAGTGAAGTGGCCCAAAGCTGTTGAAAAGAAAGAGTGGGAGAAACGTCAATTCAGTGACCATTATACATATCTTGGACAACAAAGTGGGCACAGCATTGGAAAGCTTGAAAGGATGGGCAACATAATCTACAGCTAAGGAGAAGAAGGTTTGGGGGAGTAAAGGAGAGGTGGAAAGCGTTACCCAACACCGAATCTAGTTCCAGGACGCAGCAGGAGATCGAGAGCTAATCAGAAGATGAGACAGTTGAAAAAGCAATGGAGAAAAAGCAACTGATTACGCTGAGAGAGAAGGTCTCATGCTACTACTCAATAGAGGACATCAAGAGCCGATTGGCACCTTGCCTAAAAGCAGAGAACATGAGGAAGCTTCGCATAGAATATAAGAACACAAACAAGAGCACGATCTACATAAGACCCTATTCAAAGTCACAATAGACCCTCTCAGCAAAGGAAAAAAGTGGAACTTGAAAACATCAAAACAATAATTGGAAGGTACAACCTGGAAAAAGGTTTCCCACCAAGACACTGAAAAGTGCATGACAGTTAGTCATTATACCCCACATGACATCAACCCGCCTATTATTCCAACCACCTGCTAAAATATCAACCTGGACACCAGCCCTCCGAAATGGAAAGAGGTAGAGAACACTGTCCGTTCGAGCAAAAAGGGCAATCAGTCTCCGGGCCAAACGGAGTACCATAACAAGCTCTACAAGGAATGCACCGATGTGTTACGCTTTTCTAGATATGAAGTCTCTCATGAGGGAAGAGTGAAGAGCAAACAATACCTAAGGGTGTGGCGAAGGGCTCGGCGTGAAACCTATTACCTAAAGAAAGGATGCATCAGTACTTCAGCCAATTCCTGCCAATATGTCTCGTCCTCCTCAACGTCGAGTGAAAAAATCTTTTTCAGCATTGTATCATACAAAGGCTTCCACCATCTGGGAACCAATCAAGTACATTGATACATCTATACAGAAACAGGAATTACAAGTTTTTCGGGCTATGGCTTGGAGCATACAAGCATGATCTGGCACCAATCCAAGCAGCTAAGAAGTTGACAGAGAGACCAAGAATTCATGTGCTTCCTCGCTTTGGCCAAGCATTGGAATCAAGTTCCACATGACTCTCTCTCTCCTTTGGGGAATCTTTGCCTTTTACCATGTACCAAGCTCATCACCACACTGTGTCAAGAACTATTTTCCATGAAGACCTGCAGCTGTGCTTTCACAACAGCTGGAATTCAGTACAACATGGCAGCGCTTGGAAGTAGGCATCAATGGCAGGCTGCACAGTCTCACCCCTGGCTTTACAATGGCCATGAAGTCATTCATCAGGGCCTCAAAATGGGTGGTGGGCGGTACAAACCAGAGCTGGGCTCCGTCCGCTCACCCATCAGGGCATACATGGATGAATGACCTACAATAACCACTACTGCAGCATGCGCCAAGTGGATCATCAAGAAAACATCAAGTGGGCGCCGAATGAAAATCAATACAAAGTAAGTTCTCTGAAGCATCTCCATAGCTTAAGGGGGTGCTTAGAGACACAAAGTTGTGCATCGTGACGACTAATACCAACAGTGTCTGAGCAGCCTGAAAAAAAGCCTGGGGCAGTATGGTACAAGCTAGTTCTCAAGGACAAAGAGCAGGTGCAACAACTAAGGCAAGAAATTGTCAACGGCCTGAGATCACATCAAGACTCCCTACTGCCTGGGAAACTGAAGCTCTGGTGCCTACATTTGGACTCCTTCCTCGGACAATGTGGCCACTGACCGTGTATGATGCTCCAATAACAACTGTGGGAGAAGATGGAGCGAACGCATAACTTCATACGCGAAGAAATGGAAACCTATGCAGGGCCGTGACTGAGGTTTCTGGCGGACATCGTCCCGACAAACTAATCTTTCCACCTGAAATTGGCTTTTCAACCAACCAGGCCAATTTGGTGTTCTAGTCCCCTTCACACAGAAAACTGTTTACATCATGAGCTCACAGTTCCTTGAGAGAACTCTGTTTGTGGAGGCCTAATGAGCGTAAAGAAGCTGCGCTACACAGAGCTTGCAGCAGAGCATATACGCATATGCGTGCTGGAACACATACTTTATCCAGTTGATAGTGGGATGCAGAGGATTTGTTGCGTTGATTCGTCTAACCATCACACTGCTGAAGGAGCTTGGAATCCACGTCCGTTCGCTACTGCGGAAGACCCCATTAAGATCACTCATACCTATATACACTAGCTGAAATTGGGATATGGCCCAATGCGGAAAGAAGACCCATGCCTGGCCCCAAATACGTCATGGTGAATCTTTGAGGCAGTTTGACGACGGGACACGCGCTGAGGGCTGATCATCCTGCAGCAGGGCCGCCCTTGTGGAGGGTGTATAGTGTTAAAAGGCCGAAACACCCAGTTGAATGCAAGGGCACACTACTGAGATTTTGTAGTCCTGTTGCCTCCAACTGTCCTGAAGGTTACGCCAGGCCAGATATACTTATACTACCCGTTCCCCCCCCCCCCCCCCCCCCCCCGCCCTCCCCTGAATGTGAGCGGTCGACCACTCTCAGCAATCAATGAATGGTCGGAAATGCTCCCACCTACTGGCTATGGGACTTCTTAAACATCTTGTCCTGTGTATTTGATTCCATGCCTTTATTATTTTAAAATTTAGGTTATTCATTTTAAGGTTAATTTTAAAAAATCAGGGTAGGCATTGCCTACCTGCCTACCCAGATGCACGTGCCAGATCTCAACCCACTTGGAGTGACTATCAATCACAATGAACAAATTTGTTGTCCCTCTAATCTCCTGCCACCAGGCCGACCATAGATGGCTTCTAGCTGGACTCTTTGTTAGAAAACTTCCCAAAAATGCCTGATCCATGAGACCTCCGAGCAATTTTTACTCCGTATCTTTCAGGATTACAAATCTCACTCCCCACATGACACACGTCTTGGTCTACTGATAGTTCAATTCCTACGTACATAAAAAAATTTAGCTTCAATTCTGCCTCAGAATCGGTAATTTGTTTGGGCACATCCATTTGTAACATATTATCCCGCACTCAATGACAAAAGTCTGTCAGTGCAAGTTGCCTTCCGAAGTCCCCTGAAGTGATAGGTAATCTCATCTACTGAGAGAATAGAACCACGATCTCCCTCCGAATTTCCAAAGGTAATCTAGAAATTAGCATCAGCATTGCTGATACTGGAAGCAGACCATATAAAATGGCCCCATCTTTGCATTCTGTCTGCTGCCAGATTTGTTTTGTGTGCTTTTTGGATTTAGGCTCATTCTCAATGCTGGATCTGTCCTCGATTTACAACATCGCCGTACAAGTATTTTTTGAAAACCTTCCTAATGCCAAAAATTAATGCAAGGATCCTCCTGCTCTATTTTGCAACTGAGTGTACTAGATGCAAATGCTATAGGCCCGCTTCCGCTCATTTACTAGCACATGAAGATTCACAAGACCATAGACCGTATGTGAACATCATATGCTAACTTAATTGAATTATTTTACATCGTAATGAACAAGTATTGTACTCTCTGCCAACGAGCTATACATTAACTTGAAAACTTGGTCACATTCACGTGTCCACTTCCATGGTACATCTTTTCTCAAGAGCTCGTTCAAGGGATAATAAAACCAGGTGGATAGACTTGGCACGAACTTCCCACAAATAAATGCACATCCTAAAAAGGATTGTATCTCAGATAAGTTTCTGGGATGGGCGCGTTCTTTGATCGCATCAACTTTACCCTTGTGGTGTGGTTGTAGACTATCCTTGTCTATCTTATGACTCAAGTACTCTACCTAGTTCTGCAAGAACTCACACTTTTGTGCGTTCACAATCTTACATTGTGTATCGTCACAAAAAAGGGGCGTTTAGAGCACCACTTCCAACTTTCAGCCAGGGGGCTGAATGAGGATGTCATCCAAGTAACACACCACACCTTCAATTCCCTCTAGAATTTGTGTCATAAACCCTTGAAAACCCCTGGGGTTGATGATGATTGCCAAATGGGAGCCTATTGAACTGAAACAATCCCAAATGCGTATTGATAGTCAGCTTGGATTTCAATTCTCTCTAAACTAAAACTAATCTAAAACAAAACTAAAGGAAAGCCGTTCAGCCATTCGCAGCAGAATGTCCTCCTCCTTTAACCAGACGGATTCTCCTTCATCAAGTAGTTGAATAATTTGGGCTCTACGACACCACCCCTACGAAAATTGACTGCCGTGTTTGCTACCATCACCAACACTTCATAGTAGCTGGCCAAAGCATCAAGCGATATACCCATTTGATCATATGGCACAAGAGAAATGCAACTGATATCCCAGTCCAAGGAAGACCAAACGTTAGCTCAGCCAATTCATTCTTGCAGGAGGACGGATCTTGCTCTGTGCGCTCCTGCTGAGTGTTGCTTGGTGAATAGGGTTTCCAGTTTCTTCCTTTTCCTGAAAATTGAAAATAGTGCCTCAATCTTTATACACACATTAATGCAAAACAAGATTACAACATATCTTGCTGTGTCTATCTTGGAATCTTTTAAATTAAAACATAAATAAAATCACAAATATTTAGTCATCATATGCATCCTGTGGAACAGTCCCATCAATGAGCAATGTCATGGCATCAACTTCAGTACTTTGAGATTTAGTATCCTGCTCAATTTATTAATTCTTTCTATCGCACTCTTCCTCAAGCTCCTGAACTTACTACTGCTTGGATTTTGTAAACGTTCTCATTTTGTCCTTTATTTTTTCATTTTCGGCACCAGCTTCCTCAAGCTGCCTATTTTTCTCCATGTTTTGTCGTTTGGCTTCTACATCGCGGAGCTTGAAGATCACCTCCTGTTTTCTCTTTTCTTGCCGTCTCAACTATTTGCCTCATCACCTTACCCATCTCATTGCCAATATTTTTTATTAGGATTGCAAAAGGGATCCAATTAGTGCTTTAATTCGTCGTGCTTGGTCTTCCACTCTGACAACTCTGCCATCAAGTTTTTCAGTGAAATCCAACTGTTGAGAATATTATTGCTTCTCATGAGTTAGGATGTCCCAGTGTATGCTTCAGACTTTCACAGCAACCGTTTAGCTTTTGTTTCTTGTGGATATAACGATCAGCATTCGGAGAGAAGCTCTGCCTCAAATCCAGCTTTGCAAGCCTGCTGCGTGCTCCTTTATTTGAGAGAGAGACAATTCCTTTTCCTCAATAACACAATTTGAACCCTCTCAGCTTCAGAACTGGGCAGCTGCCAATTGCGCTCTAAGTTGTGAAACGGTGTAGTCCATTTCAGAATGGACCGTCCTGGAGTTTTGACACAATCTTCCACTTTACAGGGCCAGCAGCAAGTCTTTCTCCTCGATGGTGTGCTTCAGTTTGTGAGTTTTCAAGGTCGTCTTGAATTTGACTTTGAAGTTTGGAAATGGTTTCCATGTTTTGCATGGATTGCATTTCCAGAGCATGTGTGTTCTGTACTTCCTCCAGGAGATGTCCAGGCTCATCTTCTCTAGACCAGGCTCATCCCCCTGCTGTTGCAGGGATTTATCTTTCCTTCCTCACAGAGTCTGCTTGAGCAGACCTGCTTTCCAAACCAGAAACTTGCCCTGGTGTTGCAACCCTGAAATCATCTGCATATACTGGCCCAACTGCTCAAGGTTTTGGCTTGGAGCTGTTGCAGTAAATTTGCTTTCTGATTCAATGACATCTGTTTCTCTTCTAGTTCCAATGTAAGCTACGCAGTATGTCAGCATTTAAATCATCTATGTCTTTGTTTAATGAGGTTCTCAGCCCCTCTTTCAGTGACAATCGACCTGAAGGCTTGTAAATTCACCAACTTTACTTTGAAATGCAGACTTCAACCTCTTCAAGTTCTGCATTAATGCCTACAATTTTCAGTGTCGAATGCCTGTGCCTGATCCCTCACAAGATGTGTTTGCGAGTTCATTCTCATTAACCTTCCACTGCAGTTGACTGTGCTCAGCAGTCCACCTACTTAAAGAAAGATATGTGAAGTTCTTTATTCTTATTCTGAAGACTTTCTTTACCCAATATTCAATGCATCCATTTTGTTTCTGCAACAACCCAACTCTATCAGTTTTTCTGGACAAGTTGGCCCTGCAAGTCATGACCTTCAGCAGACGTTTTCTATGTTACCCACGTTAAATATTTATTTTATTATGAACGTGTTTAACACTGTATAACTTACAAGAAAACTTCCACCACCGGGCGAAACCGGGGCGCCACAGTGGGCCATTCATTCATTCGTGCCACTGCCGCAGGTTCAGTCTTCTCCAAGGTCTAGTTAAGAAAGAACTGCAGATGCTGGAAAAATCGAACGCAAAACAAAAAATGCTGGAGGAACTCAGCAGGTGAGGCAGCATCTATGGAGAAAAGGAATAGGCGATGTTTCGGGTCGAGACCTTTCTTCAGACTGATGTGGGTGGGCGGGAAAAAGAAAGGAAGAGGTGGAGACACTAGGAGTAGAAGGAGAGCTGGGAAGGGGGAGGGGAGGAGGGAGAAGACTATATAAAATTAGAGAATGTTGATACCACTGGGGTGTAGACTACCCAAGTGAAATACGCAAGCTTGTCTCCTCTCGACTATTACTGCTGGCTCCAGTCACAAATCTGAGTTTTCGAGTGATCTGTGCAAGGCATTCATTGATGCTGGAATTCCTCAGTGGAAATTGGAATACAAATCTGTCAGAGGTTTTTTAGAGAAATACATAGAGGAACAAATACCAAGCGAACCTCTTGGTGAGGCCACACCTGGAGTATTGCATACAGTTTTGGTCTCCTAATCTGAGGAAAGATATTCTTGCCATAGAGGGAGTACAGAGAAGGTTCACCAGACTGATTCCTGGGATGGCACGACTTCCATATGAAGAAAGACTGGATAGACTCGGCTTGTACTCGCTGGAATTTAGAAGATTGAGGGGTGATCTCATAGAGACCTATCAAAATTCTTAAGGGGTTTGGGACAGGCTAGATGCAGGAAGATTGTTCCCGATGTTGGGGAAGTCCCAGGACAAGGGTCACAGTTTAAGGATAAGGGGGACGTCTTTTAGGACCGAGATGAGAAAATCGTTTTTCACACAGAGAGTGGTGAATCTGTGGAATTCTCTGCCACAGAAGGTAGTTGAGGCCAGTTCGTTGGCCATATTTAAGAGGGAGTTGGATGTGGCCCTTGTGGCTGAAGGGATCAGAGGGTATGGAGAGAAGGCAGGTACAGGATATTGAGTTGGATGATCAGCCATGATCATATTGAATGGCGGTGCAGGCTCGAAGGGCCGAATGGCCTGCTCCTGCACCTAATTTCTATGTTTCTATGTTTCTATTACAGAAAATTACGTTGACAGCAACTACAACATTGTTGTGCAGAAAATTAGAGATGCAGTTGCATGCAACAAAATATGGATGTCAATTGACAAGACAACCCATGCTGTGGGGAGATATGCTGCCAATGTGGTCATCGGTACACTGGCGGCAGGTCAACCATCAAAGGAGTAGTTGTTGACATCGGAAGTACTGGAGAAGTCAAACAGCTCAACATTTACATCTTCACTTGCTGTACTTTGGCCAGAAGGTACAAAATACGAAAATGTTCTGTTTGTTACTTAAAGTTTTATTCCCTCATAAATAATAGTATCCTAAATAATAATAGAAACGTTTACTTCCTTGCACATGAATTCACAATACATTTGTACCACGGAACAACAAAGTAGCTGTATTATCAACCCTTTAAATTTCCCAAATGTAGTTACTTGGTATCAAGCTAAAATGAATTCACGAACGCTCTACTAATTTACTTTGATGTATTTTAAATACTTCCCTTGAAAAATACAGATCCGTAAATTATCGGTATTAACAGAGACAGAGATACTGTGCACACTGGATGGAACCCAATGACTATTAACACCAAACATGAAAAATGGGAGTTAAAATAGTAAGATTAAATGAGAACTTACCAGTTCGAAGTTTGATCCTTATTTTATGAGGAGTTACGTTGAGGGATGACGTGAAGAAGCCCCACCAGGCGCATGCGCGTCATACTTCAAAGCAGCCGCATGAAAACACAGAAAACAAATAGCCGAAGTAACATAGTAAGGCTTTAAGAAGATTAGAACTACCAGATGATCTCTTAGATTATGAGGGTGGAAGCGGAGGGCACGTAATCCCTCAACGTAACTCCTCATAAAATAAGGATCAAACTTCAAACTGGTAAGTTCTCGCTTAATCTTACTATTTTACTTCGGAGTCACATGAGTGACATGTGAAGATTTCAAAGCTCTGTGTTTTCATGCCGTAGATGCACTCCATACGACAATCTGCTTCGGTTGACACAGTAGTAAATAATATATTGAACATTGCTTCAAATTATTCAATAACTATTTGTAATAATAAACAAAAACAGTAATAACCCCTCTGTCCCAGGGGGAAATTACAACAATGATATAAAACAAAGCAAATGAATTAAGTGGAACCCAAAACAGCATGCTAACCCGTGGCACTGTCTGTACAGGTTTGTCATAGAATTGAGAAAACGTTGATTCTCTAGACCATCCTGCGCCGCGATGGATTTGATCTAGCGGCACATCCTGAGCCTTCGCCACAGGAAGTTGATGCCGCCCTGATGGAGTGAGATTTAAATACATGAGTGTCGACTCCAGCATGATTGAGAACCTGTTTCAAACGATCTAGAAATAGTTTTGTACTGACACTCTTTTATATGGCTTTTTTGGTGACTAATGAGGCAGTTTTGGTCTCAGAACCCCGGAGACTCCTTGTTAACTGAATATATTGGCTTAAGTGTTTAACTACACATAACATTTGGTCAACAGGATATGTTTTAAAACAGCACCTCGAGTCCTGCCCATTGGCCTGCTTTGTTCGATTAAATCATAGACATAAAATGTAATGTCATCTACAAACAAAAGCATACAATCTATTCGTAACAATTGTAAATGTTTGTACACACGTTGTGCTGAAACCAGCGCCATGAACATAACCACTTTAAAGTTAATCTCTGCATAGATAATTGACATAATTGGAGCCATTACCGAAGCAGTGTGAGAACTATACTGATATTCCAGATTTCTGTATATCTAGGTTTAGGAGGTTTTTTGTTAAAAATTCCTCTCATAAATCGGGATACTAACGGATGAGACCCGATAGGTTGTTGTTCTGAAGACTGCCCTAAATAGGAGGACAAAGCCACTCTGAGCACTGTTAATGCACTATAACTCAAGTGCTCATCAAAATGCAACTTAGCAAGGAACTCCAACACATCACATATGCTTAGTATGATAAGATATATTTGATTGTCACACAGAACGTCTCCCATTTCTTTATGTGAATCACATATTGTTTTTGAATGCTATTTCTCCAGGCTGCAGAGATAAATTCCATGATAACCTGGGGGGAAGGCCCGACTGAAGCCGCGGGCTCAGTAGGACGTTAATTCCAAGAAGATGTGACGAACAAAACGATGAAAAAAATCGGAAGGTGAAGAAGTTAAAACTTTTATTGCATGTGAAATTGCCGGTTTAAGGAAAGAAAAAGCTGATGAATGTTGGTGAAGAAATAAAAAAATCAAGGAGGAAATGAAGGACTTAAAGCTTGAAATTAATACCAACATTAATACCACGACTAAGAATACATCGGATGATTTGAAGAAAGAAATCGCAGAAATAATGATTGGACTGGCAAAGGAGACGAATGATAAAATCAAAAATGTGAGAATTGATTTTGAAGAGAGGCTGAATCCAGTGGAACAGGCACTGAACCCAGCAACGATTGTCATAAAAGACCTTGAAGAACTAGCCAAAACAAGTGCTCAGACTACAGCAAAGCTTATTACAGAAAATCAACACATAACCTGAATTATTGAGCAAAATAACCAAGAAATGTATTCGAATTGGAAGGTCGCCAGAGAAGACAGAACCTAAGAATTGCGGGTATTCCAGAAGGGAAGAGAAAGATCAAGATCCCCGAGAATTCACTGCAAATTTACTGCAAAAAGTTTATCTCTGATCAAAAGGCTTTACTAGCCCGAGCACATAGAGTGATGAGACGACAGACAAGACCAAACGCTCCCCCAAGACAAATGATAATAAAAGTACAGTACGACCGACGTCTTGGAGGAGATAATGCAAACAACATCAAGAAACAGAAGTCTTGCAATTTGAAGACACAGGATCAGTAATTTTTTCGAGACTATCCAGCAGAGGTCCCAGGAAACGAAAAGTGTTTAATGAGACCAAAAGTATCTTGAGGGAAGTGGAGAATTGAAATATGGTCTGAGCTATTCAGCTAACCCTAAGAGTCACTTACAACAAGTAGGAAAATTTTTTTTCACCAATCCTGTGGAAGCATTGGACTTTGCCCAGAAGATAAGGTTTTGAGAGATGCTTGATGCCTCACCATTGAATAAACTGACTTGCAGGACTGGATGGAATTGAAGTGGTGACTAAGGAAGCTGAGAAAGATGTGGATCGAAACTACTCCCATGGATACTAATAATTAGTATAACTGCACACTACTAATACAAATTAACTAATAAATACTAAAATTATACCGTGGTATCTTTAACTAATCAGAATTAATAATTATCACTAATGACTAAAGTTTACTTATAATGGAATGATTAGAGTCAAATATAGAGTTTGATTTCATTTGTCCTCTTTGGAAACTGTAGATGGTTTGTATATGCAACCAATAATATAGTTACCTCACTCCCATTAACCCCCCCCCGTTAACATCAATCATAACGCCTTCCCCTCAGTAGGAAAATGTAGCCGGCTTTGAAGGATGTATGTAATACCCAGTGCTATCATTAAAAGATGTTGCACACTTAAGGCTTGTAAAGTTTTCATTTACAATGGTGTCAAAGCTGGAAGATACTTGCGTCTCCTGTCTATTACGGTTTTTATTTCTTTTTTTTTGATTTGTGTTTTTTTTGTGCTTTTGATCTCTTTGGCCATGGCGTCCTCTTGCAGAAAGCCCGAGCAGCTTGTCTTTGATGCTGACATCTCTGACGCTGGGCCACGTTTGAATTTGATTTCACACACTTGTCAACGTCGCACATAGCCGCGCTGATCCTGACTCCCTAAAGCTTCCCTCCTACTCAACCGTGTCGGTCCTGATGCCATGAAGAGAGCCAGAACTTTCACCTACGCTCCAGCGGTCCTGGCGTCGAATGATGAGGTGATTACTCCTGCAGAGTCTGCTGACGACCCCCCCGCTTGCCTGCTACGAAGTTCAGGGAGATTTTGTGACCTGCCCTCGAACCGCATTCAAGAGAGGGCACGGTTTCTTTATACGAGGAGACAGTTGCCGGATGAACCTGTTGAAATGTTTTTAATTGCTGATTTGCGTCATCTCGCCCAGCGGTGCCGTTTTGGCGACATGACAGACCAGCTCACTAAGACATTTTAGTAACTGGCATGCGTGACCAGAAGCTGCGATGTGAGCTTTTGAGGGATCCGGATCTAACGTTGGACATAAGCTATGCATGCCTGCAGATTGTCTGAGGTCGTTGTTTTGCAAGAGGACCACCGGACTCGGGCAATAAATCTGTCAACCTGGCAGGGGTTTAGGAGCCCACAGCCTCGGGTGGGAAACAATGTTTTTTTCTGCCACGTGCCTGCCCTGGACCTGGCGATGTGCCCCGAAAAAGGTGCCCGAACTGTAACTACATGCACCATAGACTGTCGACGTGTCCCGCCTTTGGTAAAACCTTAACTTTTGTAAAAAGCTGAACCATTTCTCAGCCTCCTGTCGCTTACTCCGTTCCCGTGGAGCCAGGCACAAGCTTCCAGTCCCAGTCTAAACATGCTGCTGCAATCTGATCTCTGTTTCGACTCACAGCCCAATTTAGTTTGAATGCAATGGTGCAGAGCCAATTAATTCTGCCGAGGACTCTCATGTGTTTACCCCTCCTACAGACAACCGCCCCCGCAATGATCCCTCCGTACCTGTGACTGTCAATGGCGTAACCTTCTCTGCCAAATTAGATACTGGCGCGAAAGTCAATGTTTTTTGTCCATGAATCCTTTCAACAAGATAAGGAATAATGAGCCTCTGGTTGTTGACGATGCTACCCCTGCACGCCTATGGTGGAGAGATTCTAAGGCCTGCGGGAGGCCACTTTAACTTGCGTGCTGCAAAAGGCCACAAGAAACCTGGTTTTTCCTATGTTTTGAACTCTGACTGTGTAACCCTGATGGCAACCGTATCGTGCCAGGATCTTGGCCTGGTCTCCTTTGACCGCACGGTCCCACAAAGTGCAACTGTCGTTTGACCCGGTTGCTGAATACCAGGACCTGTTCGACGATGACCTGGGGAAGTTACCAGTGTCATACCATATTTCCATTGACCCAAATATACAACCCGTGGTCCGCGCACCTCACAGGTGTCTCACGCCATGAAGGACAAGGTCGAGGCGATGCTCAACGAGATGGTCGAAAAGGGGTGCTAGTAGCAGTTTAGCGAGCCCACCGATTGGGTCTCCACCATGTTGCCACGATTAAGAAAGACAAGAACGAGATACGCGTGTATCAACCCGAAGGACTTAAACCTTGCCATCAGGCACCACATACCCCATGCGGTCTGTTGAGGTGTGGCGGCAAAGGTCGGGCAAGCCACCATCTGGAACCTGATCGCGCGCGACGGTCGCACCTGAAGCTGAATCCCAAGAAGTGCCGGTTTCGTGTCTCAGAGGTCACGTATGTTGGACATGTTTTCACCCCTAACGGACTAAAGCCCGACCCCTTGAAGGCAGCTGCCATCTCCGAAATGGCAGCCCCCACCGACGTGCCAGGTCTGCAACGATTCTTGGGCATGGTGAACTACCTTGGCAATTTATACCAAACCTCAGTGAGCTGAGTGCTCCCCTGCGGCAGCTGACAAAAAAGGATATCGCCTGGGCCTGGCTCCCATATCACCAGCAGGCCTTTGACCGCCTCAAGTCGAAACTGATTAGCACTCCGACGTTGCGGTTTCTTCGACGTGGGTCCGCCCCATCACCGTCACCTGTGACGCTTCCAAGTTCGGCCTGGGTGCGGCCTGCCTTCAGTCTGTCGATGGATCGCTGCATCCTGTCTCCTATGCCTCCCGCACCATGACGGACACCGAGCAGCGGTACGCTCAGATCGAGAAAGAGCTGCTCGCGGTGGTGTTCGCCTGCTCCAAGTTCAGAGACTTCCTGTTTCGGCAGCAGATTTACGGTCGAAACCGACCACCAGCCACTGGTGACAATCCTGAACAAGCCGATTCACGCTGCCCCTGCCAGGCTGCAGCGTATGATGCTGCAGCTCCAGCGTTTCGACTTTGACATAATCTACAAGAAGGGCACCGAGATGCACATTGCGGACACCCAGTCGCGAGCCCCGCGTACCTCCTGCGCTCGCCACTCCTACGAAACAGAGGACTTGCTCGTACTGGGCGTTAACTTTATTCCCACAAAGCAGCTACAGGTTTTGGCCGAGCACACCGCTGCCGATCCGGCTTTGCAGCAGCTTGCCTCGGTGATTAAAGCAGGGTGGCCAACAAAGCGCTCCGCCGCGCCATCTGAAACTCAGCCTTTCTTCCTGGTCCGCGACGAACTGGTGCTCCAGGATGGCGTTATCGTCAAGGGACATAAAGTTGTGGTCCCGTCCTCCCTGTTTGACTTTTACTTTTGTGCAGCCCACAGCGGACACCCTGGGTCGATGCAACACTCGCCCACGCTCAGTGCCAATTCTATTGGCCTGGAATGGCCAAATAATCCGAGACCGAGTTTCTGCCTGCTCCACGTGCAACAGTCTTGCGCCACACCACAGCGACAGCCCCTGCTGCAACAGCCCGCCCCCCTGCTTTGGCCTGGTCCTCGCTGGCTGCCGACATATTCGAGTGGCGTGGTAAACCACTACCTTGTCCTGGTCGACTCGTACTCCAACTGGTTCGAAGTGGATTTGCTGACATCCCTCACGTCGGAGATGGTGATCCGCAAGCTGCGGAAACACTTCTCCACTTTTGGGACCCCGGTCAGGCTGCAGACTGACAACGGCAGGCAGTTTACAAGCCGAGAATTCAAAAGCTTTGCCGACAAGTGGAACTTCGTGCATTTTCACCAGCAGCCCAGAGTACCCACAGAGCAACGTCCTAGCAGAACGGCCGTCCGCAGCGCCAAGCTTCTGATGGAACAGGCGCGACTATCCAATTCTGATTTGTATTTGGATCTCCTGAACCTCAGGAATGTTCCAGGGATCCGGCCATGGGGTCACCTGCTCAGCGTCTGATGTCCAGAACTACCAGATCCACCGTCCCGATTGCCCAGCTCCAGCTGAAACCTCGGGTGCTGGAGCCCGCCTCCGTGCAGAGGCGAATTCAAGAGAAACATGACAGCCAGCGGCGTTCCCACGATCGGTCGTGCAGACCACTCGATCCTCTGTTGCCCGGACAGGTTGTTCGATTGCAGACCGCCAGTGGTCACTACCGTCTGGCCACCGTGGTTGGGGTGGCCGACTCACCTCGTTCGTATCTGGTCGACTGTGAGGTTCCATCTACCGAAGAAGCCGACAACACCTGCTTGCGGTTAATGAGCCACAGCCGCAGCCCCCTGGGCCCTATTCCCCTCCACTCTCCTATCAGCAGCCGGCTGCCCGCCCCGGCTGGTGTTCCCTGCATGCCTCGGTCCCCCCGTCGCGGGCGCCTGTTCCCCTCTGCGCGGGTCCCCTGTTGCCGATCGCGGTTCTCCCTCTCCTGTTTCTCCCACCCCAATGCCCTTCCCTGGTTCCCCGGCTGCCTTGCGTCCTCCTGCTTCTTCTGCTCTTTCGGGGGAGGGGGAGACATCCGTACGCGCTCGGGCAGGATCAGTAAGCCGCCTGTTCGCTACGGCGATTTCGTTACATTCTGCTGTTTAATTCGGTTGTCGTGACAACAATCTGTTTTTTTTTATTTCTAAAGGGGAAGGATGTAGATGGTTTATATGCAACCAATAATATAGTTACCTCACTCCCATTAAGCCCGCCCAGTTAACATCAATCATAACGCCTTCCCCTCAGTAGGAAAATGTAGCCGGTGCTTGAAGGTGTATGTAATAACCCAGTGCTATCATTAAAAGATGTTGCACACTTAAGAGCTTGTAAAGTTTTCATTTACAGAAACCTTCTTTCTTTTTTACTAGTAATTTTCATTTTACTAGTAATTTGGATAACAAGGGAAATCAGGGATAGTATCAAAGCAAAGGATGATGCGTACAAAGTAGCCAGAAAAAGCAGCATACCAGAGGACTGGGAGAAATTCAGAGACCAGCAGAGGAGGACAAAGGGCTTAATTAGGAAAGGAAAAATAGATTATGAAAGAAAACTGGCAGGGAACATAAAGACTGACTGCAAAAGTTTTTATAGATATGTGAAGAGAAAGAGGTTAGTTAAAACAAATGTAGGTCCTTGCAGTCAGAAACAGGTGAGTTGATCATGGGGAACAAGGAAATGGCGGACCAATTGAATAACTACTTTGGTTCCGTCTTCACTAAGGAAGACATAAATAATCTGCCGGAAATAGCAGGGGACTGTGGGTCAAAGGAGGAATTGAGTGAAATCCAGGTCAGTTCGGGAAGTGGTGTTGGGTAAATTGAATAGATTAAAGGCCGATAAATCCCCAGGGCCAGATAGGCTGCATCCCAGAGTACTTAAGGAAGTAGCTCAGGAAATAGTGGATGCATTAGTGATAATCTTTCAAAACTCTTTAGATTCTGGAGTAGTTCCTGAGGATTGGCGGGTAGCAAATGTAACCCCTCTTTTTAAGAAGGGAGGGAGAGAGAAAACGGGGAATTACAGACCAGTTAGTCTAACATCGGTAGTGGGGAAACTGCTAGAGTCAGTTATTAAAGATGGGATAGCAGCACATTTGGAAAGTGGTGAAATCATTGGACAAAGTCAGCATGGATTTACAAAAGGTAAATCATGTCTGACGAATCTTGTGGAATTTTTCGAGGATGTAACTAGTAGCGTGGATAAGGGAGAACCAGTGGATGTGGTATATCTGGACTTCCAGAAGGCTTTCGACAAGGTCCCACATAAGAGATTAGTATACAAACTTAAAGCATACGGTATTAGGGGTTCAGTATTGATGTGGATAGAGAACTGGCTGGCAAACAGGAAGCAAAGAGTAGGAGTAAACGGGTCCTTTTCACAAATGGCAGGCAGTAACTAGTGGGGTACCGCAGGGCTCAGTGCTGGGACCCCAGCTATTTACAATATATATTAATGATCTGGATGAGGGAATTGAAGGCAATATCTCCAAGTTTCGGATGACACTAAGCTGGGGGCAGTGTTCGCTGTGAGGAGGATGCTAGGAGACTGCAAGGTGACTTGGATAGGCTGGGTGAGTGGGCAAATGTTTGGCAGATGCAGTATAATGTGGATAAATGTGAGGTTATCCACTTTGGTGGCAAAAACAGGAAAGCAGACTATTATTTAAATGGTGGCCGATTAGGAAAAGGGAGATGCAGCGAGACCTGGGTGTCATGGTACACCAGTCATTGAAAGTAGGCATGCAGGTGCAGCAGGCAGTGAAAAAAGCGAATGGTATGTTAGCTTTCATAGCAAAAGGATTTGAGTACAGGAGCAGGGAGGTTCTACTTCAGTTGTACAGGGTCTTGGTGAGACCACACCTGGAGTATTGCGTGCAGTTTGGTCTCCAAATCTGAGGAAGGACATTATTGCCATAGAGGGAGTGCAGAGAAGGTTCACCAGACTGATTCCTGGGATGTCAGGACTGTCTTATGAAGAAAGACTGGATAGACTCGGTTTTATACTCTCTGGAATTTAGGAGATTAAGAGGGATCTTATAGAAACTTACAAAATTCTTAAGGGTTGGACAGGCTAGATGCAGGAAGATTGTTCCCGATGTTGGGGAAGTCCAGGACAAGGGGTCACAGCTTAAGGATAAGGGGGAAATCCTTTAAGACCGAGATGAGAAAGACTTTCTTCACACAGAGAGTGGTGAGTCTCTGGAACTCTCTGCCACAGAGGGTAGTTGAGGCCAGTTCATTGGCTATATTTAAGAGTGAGTTGGATGTGGCCCTTGTGGCTAAGGGGATCAGAGGGTAATGGAAGAGAAGGCAGGTACGGGATACTGAGTTGGATGATCAGCCATGATCATATTGAATGGCGGTGCAGGCTCGAAGGGCTGAATGGCCTACTCCTGCACCTAATTTCTATGTTTCTATGTTTCTATGTTTCATTTTTATTTTATTTTTTCCTTTTTTTTCGTTTTTTTAAAAATTAGATTTTCAAACAAGTTTTAAACATTTGTATCCTCACATTTCCGACTATTGAAACCCGAATATTTTAAAATTTAATACCCCCGGTAAAATATTGCTATGGAATAAAAATTCCAAGAAACAAAGGGGCTGGTTAAAGTTCACAACAACAACTACGGAAGTCGGTAGATGGTTAGCCATGCTAGTATGGCTAGCACTAACTACACTAATACTAGATGTAGTTTTTTCCTTCTTTGTGCATAATACTAATTTCTTAACCTATCCTCTTTTCCTTTTCTATTATAAACTATCATTATTATTTTCAGTTTGAATGGAATTAACAAATTGGATCAAAGGAGATATACACGTGAGAGACATTTAAGGGTCTTAAATTTCGTCTATTCGGAGTTTCGGTGTAAGTGTGGGTCTGTCGAACTGAACCATTGGCTCTATTATAGACCCCCCATAGACAAAAGATGCAATATTTAAAAATGAATACGGGGAATGAAGGAATAACGTTTTGCAGCTGGAACGTTAAAGGTATTAATTAACCTATTAAGAGAGGTAAAGTATTAGCACATTTAAAAGCAATTAAAGCTGATGTGATTTTCATTCAAGAAACTCATTAAAAAAGATGCCGAGCATAGGCTCAAAGCTAAATGGATAGATAAAACATATAATTCTTCTTTTACACACAAATCAAGAGGCGTAGCAATATTATTTCGTAAAGGCACTTTATTGAAACATACATCAACTATAACTGATAATGATGGCAGATACGTTATTGTAATAGGAGAATTAAATGCACAAAAAATGATTTTTGTCAATGTATATGGACCAAACTTTGATAGTCCACTGTTTTTTAAGAAAATATTTAATAACATCCCGGAAATAGCACAACATAACTTAATAATTGGAGGAGATTTAAATTGTACATTAGATTCCGATTTAGACAGATCCACAAGACAAAGGAAAACCAAATCTCATTCCAGTGACTTATTAAATGCATATATGGATACTAGTAATATTAAAGATGTTTGGAGAGTAGAAAACCCAACTGGACGAGAATATTCATTTTATTCACCTGTACATAAAACCTATTCAAGAATAGATTATTTTTTGGTTGACGCTAAGCTTATCTCACTCATTTATAATTCAAAATACCATAATATTACAATCTCAGATCACGCACCTTTAACATTTATGATTAAAATAAATGGTAAAACGGAAAAACGGGGACAATGGAGATTTAATCTACAAATTTTAAAAAACAAAGCAACTCAGGAATATATTATAGAACAGATCAAGATTTTCTTTGAAATAAATGATAAACTGGAAATATCCTCTTCCCTATTATGGGAAACTTTTAAAGCATATGCCCGTGGAATTATGATTTCTTCTCAAGCATTTTATAATAAAAAGAATCGGAGGGAACAACAGGAATTGGAAAAGGAGATTAAACAATTAGACACAGAGAACGCTGCTAATCCATCCATAACAACACATAATAAAATTGCTGCACTGAAATATAAATTAAATAAAATATACTCAGATCAAGTTGTAAAACTCTATCAATACACTAAACAATTACAATTTGAATTTGGAGATAAACCTCAAAAATTATTGGCTCATCAATTAAGAAAGATGGAGGGAGAAAAAAGAATCCATAGGATTAAATCATATAATGGTGAACCATTAGTACAACCTAAAGATATTAATGAGAGATTTTTGCAATATTATAACAATTTATATTCAGCTAAAACAACAGAAAACAGGATAGGAATAGAAGTATTTAAAGAAAATGTAATCTGAATGGGTTGGATTCACAAAATGGAGAATCACTAAATGCTGACATTTCAGTAAAAGACATCAAAGAATCTATCAGATCATTAAAAAATGGTAAAAACCAGATGGTATTGGCTCGGAAATTTATAAAACATTTTATGATCTGATTGCACCACGTCTGAAGATACTCTATGAATACATTTATACTCACCAGAAACTACAAGAAACGTTAAATGAATCTATTATAACACTTATACCTAAAATAGACAAAGATCTGGATGACCCAGGATCATATAGAGCTATAGCTCTTTTAAATACTGATCAAAAGATACTAACCAAAATATTAGCACAAAGACTAAGTACAGTTATTAATAAATTAATTCACCCCGATCAAACAGGATTTATACCAAAAGGATATTCCTCATATAACCTGAGACGATTATACAATATTATATATTCAAAAAGAGGTATTAATAAAGACCTAGTAATTATTTCGTTAGATGTGGAGAAAGCCTTTGACCAGGTGGATTGGTCTTACTTGTTTTCGGTTATGGAAATTTTTAAGTTGGGAGAGAAGTTTATTACTTGGGTTAAATTATTTTACACTAATCCAACAGCCAGAATAATAACAAATCAAATGCTATCAACTAAATTTAATCTATTTCGAGGCTGCAGACAAGGTTGTCCTTTATCCCCGCTACTGTTTGCACTTGCAATAGAACCATTAGCTCAATGGGTGAGATTACATCCTAAAATATATGGATATGACACCAGAGATACTTAAAATAAAATGTCTTTATATGCGGATGATGTTACTTTATATTACAAAGCCGGAAATTAGTATCCCAAATTTACTCAAATTAATAACTGAATTTGGATTATTTTCAGGATATAGTATTAATTGGAATAAAAGTGCTTATGCCAATAATGCTAAATAACTTACATTTCCTACAACAATTTCCGTTTAAGATAGCAAACGAAAAAATCAAATATCTTGGAATTTATGTAACAAAAAGATTTGATTCTTTATTTAAATCCAATTTTCCACTTTTATTGAATAAATGAAATAAGAACATTTTATATTGGAAAACATTACCTATCTCAATGCTAGGTAGAATTAATGCAATAAAAATGATTTTTCTCCCACAATTACTATATCTTTTCCAATTGATTCCGCTATGTCTTCCTAAAAATGTCTTTAGGAAGGTTAATTCCATAGTCACCAACTTTATCTGGATTATAAGAGCCATAGAAGAAATAAAAAAGACATTTATGTAAACCAAAAATAAATGGAGGTCTAGCACTGCCAAACTTTATGTTTTATTACTGGGCAGTTAACATTAAAAATATGAATTTTTGGTTAGTCGAGACAGATAAACAACCAACCTGGTTAAAAATGGAAAAAGAAGATTGTTCGCCTTTTGAAATTAGTTCGATTTTATTCGCCAATATTAAAATAGGTAAGAAAACCTATAATGAAAACCTTATAATAGAAAGTGGAATACATTTCTGGAAACAAATAAAGAAAACACTAAAATCGGAATGTATACCACTAGCCCTTACCATTGTAAATAACGTTACATTTAAACCCTCAATGATGGACAAAGGTTTTTTACAATGGAAAATCTATGGAATTAATAAGATGGGCGATCTCTACAGGGAAAATTCTTTCCTTTCATTTCAAGAATTACAACAAATTTATGGATTACATTCAAAAGATTACTTTAGATATTTACAAATTAGAGACTATGTAAAAGCAAACACACAGGAAATTAGAAATAGAAAGACAGACATTTTAGATGAATGTCCAAATAAACACCCGAACACAGAAAAATTGATATCATATATTTATAATATTTTACTGGAAAATGATGTCCCAATGACAGAAATATATAGGCAATCATGGGAAAATGAATTAGGTCAAATCATTAGGCTTGAAGTATGGGATGAAAGTTTACAACATATACACCACTGCTCGTTAAATGCTAGACACTCCCTTATACAATTTAAAATATTACATAGACTACATTATTCAAAATCCAAACTACATAGTATTTTTTCAAATGTATCTGCCATATGTGATAAATGTCAGCACTCATTTACAAATTGTGTAAAAATTACTAAATTTTGGACAGAAATATTTAAGATAATTTTGAATGTTGTTAATATGAATCTGATCCCTGACTCAAAGTTAATAATACTGGGAATATTAGAAACAGATCAATTAATAACAAAAAATCAAATAATTTTTATTGATTAGTTTAATAATTGGGAAAAAATTAATATTGAATTTCTGGAAAGGTCCTACATCCCCCACAATCAAAATGTGGATTACAGGAATGTCGGAGACACTTCATCTGGAAAGATTAAGGCTTGTCCTATTGGACAAGTTGGATCTTTTCAGAGGAATATGGTCTCCATTTATTGAATATCTAAAGGGTCAAAATGGCTCGGTACGAGAGCCTGACTGAAGCCTGAATAATGGAATAGATGAAGAATCACGTGTAACAAATCATGGATAAATCTCCAATGATGGATAGCTTTTTTAATATTCCATTCATTTCTTTATTTTTGATTTCCTACTCTTACTTTATTTTTCTCTATCTTTTCTTACCTGCAAAAAAAAAGTATAGAAATATATAAGACATAATTGTTAATATTAATATTACGAATGTATGTGAGAAGTATATTCTATTAATATGTACTTACATCTAATAAAAATATTTAACACATAACCTTCATGGTCCTGTTCGACAATCCAAGGCCTTGGAATGGTCTGGTCAGAACCTGCAGACCAACAATTTGATATGGTCATGTAACAGGTGACTTTCTCCTGTAACCGGATGCACCAACAATTACTGCAGCTAATGATCATCATGAATGGCTGAGCCATCATCCTGAGTTTTAATGGGATGCATGATTGTGTTGGTCAATCTGGGACCACCAAAAAACGCCTGTAGCGGAGTCACGCTCTATTTTGGTGAGGCATTTCGTGATCAGACGGAATGCATAAAAGAATGAGTGCCCCCAATGTAACGAGAATGCATCCATATCCTGGATCTGGCTCCCATGAAACATATTTAGGCAACTGGTGATTCAATCTGGATGCAACAGATCCATATCTGGCAACCCAAATCAAGTGACAATTGTTTGAAAAATTTCAGAATTGAACATCCATTCTATATTGTCATTAAACTTTCGCGACCCATGGTCTGCCACCACATTGTCGATACCTGGTAGATAGATGGCTGAAACCCAGATGTTCTTTGAAGTACACCAGTGCCACATGAGGTTAGCCAAGTTCTCGCATGATTCTGATCTTGTTCCTCCCATATGATTAACCTATGCCACTGCTGTGGTGTTATCAATCTGGAGTTGAACGTGTAAATTATTCATTGCTACATTGTTTTGGCCTCATCATTAATTTCACAAATTTCCTTGTCAAGGTCTGTTCCAAACAGGAATTCAAGCATTTGTACATGTCACCTTACATAACAGCAAATGTTTGGTTGAGTGTTGGCCTGATGGCGATTTTCCCTGATTCAATTTACCTCAAAAATGCATTGCATAAAATAGCCAACATATCTTTTTTGAGTGAGTAATGAATGTCCCTTTGACCATAGTGCCAAATGCAGTAATTGCTGCAGCCACCAGTTGGAGGACGTGTTGAAACCGAACCTCCTGTCCCCTCATAGAAGGACTCATGGGTGCCCAGATAGGTGGGTTCACCGTGGGCACTTTCAGTGATGCACATTAAACAGGTGTCTTATATTTTTTTGTAGTCTCTTGCATCATAGCTTGCTGGAGCTGGTGAGATACTAAATAATTGATAATGCTGGGAAGGTATTCTTCCATTGCCTCACCAGTTCCCTCCGGAATAGCATACTCCTTGCTATTTCTGGGACACCTGGAGCGTGGCTCTTGTGCTCTGGTGTATGCACATGAGCAGAGAGACCAGAATCAAGGTCAGCTTCATCCTGCCCTGCTTCTCCCAAGTCATACTGTAGGGAGGCATCCTCCAGTCCTAAACAAGACGCTGGAAGGAAATTCCCTTGCTGATACTTCACATATTCTTCTTGATATGGCCTTCTTGAACAGCTGTCTGGGGAATCACTGGGATCTTTGACCCTTGCTTTATCAAAGTTTGGAGCATCTTCTCCACATATTGCATCCTCCCCCACATTCTTTTATTATCTGGAGGGGAGTCTCCTTGTTCTTCAGACTCTTCTGACAAACTGGTCTGAAAGACTTTCTTTTTTTCCTTCCTATGGCTATCAGTTGGCCTCAAGCTCCTGAGTTTCTGGAGCTGGTGTAGAAAGTTCATTCTCTAGACTAACGGCTGTCGGTAAAACCACACCCGGTATGGGAACCGGCGGTGCCGCGCTAATCTGCCGACCCGATCTAATTTGTGAATCCCACACTTACTACGAACTTTCTTACCTTACGCTCCATATCACGGGACTCCTACTGACTGCTCGAGCCAGTTTGACGGAGTTAGATACTCACAGGTAAAGTTTTCAAAACCACTTACCTGTGAAGTTTCTACTTACCGCTGGTGGAGCTGCGCTCTCCAGCCCGTTCAGTGCGACATGCGCGGACGTGATGACGCGAATGCGCCTGGCGGGGCTTCTTCACGTAGTCACGTGACTTCGAAGTAAAATTGATCAGGTTGTCACAATGCCCATAATGTCCAAAACTGATCCTTATGTTGAACTATTCAAATGTTTATATTTAAAGGGGTAAATTTGGTAAATTTACAAATATTGTTGTACTTTCCAGATTTGTCAGCGATTTCGAAAAGTATACCTGTCTCTATTGTTTGTCATTTTTACTTTCAATATAAGAAATTGAACATGTGCTTGATATAAATAATGCTTTCTCATTGTATGAGGCCAGCCATCTCAGTCCAACTTACAATGGCACTGAAAATTGTGTTGAAGGCTTTTTCAGTTTAGCAAATCTCAGTATATATTTACCTTCTCAAAACTACTGAAAGCTTTAGACTTTCGAGATGCAGCAGGGAAACAGGCTCATCGGCCCAATGAGTCCAGGCCGACCAGCACTATCCTGCACACTAGGGACAATTTACAAGTTTTACCAAAGCCAATTAACCTGCAAACCTGTACGCCTTTGGAGTGTTGGAGGAAACAGTAGCACCCGCAGAAAACCCACATGGCCACGTGGAGAACGTACAAACCCGGTACAGACAGCACCCCTGGTCAGGATCGAACCCGGGAGTCTGGTGCTGTAAGGCAGCAACTCTACCACTGTGCCACTGTGTTGCCTCCCCCCCGCCCAAAACAGAAACATATTTTATTTAACCTTGGCAAAGCTTAAAATGAATAACAGCGTAAAATGTCGAGTGAACTCAAGCATTAAATTTTCACAGATATATAAAATCAAAGATTAAACTGAAGTGTCAGACTGATCACATACCATAAGCTTTTGGTCAGCTTTGTCCATCCTTGATCCTGTCCTCGTCTCTGAAGGTCCCCCAGTCCCTCCTCCAGCTCCTGCAGTTCGGAGATCAAATCTGGATCAGAGCAGCCAGGAAAGAAACAGTCATCCTCAATCAGTTTTGTGCCACAGGAAGACACGTCATTCAGAAAGACAGCATGAACACAGACACAATATAGACTGATTGGACCCTAGTGACCATCGCTACCTTGTGGCTTCCCCAAGTTAACGTGTTAATCTCTGTCTGGGCTAAAACACCTTGCAGCTGGCTGGCTGGCTTTAAATTTTAAAAGCTTGCAGTAACAAAGCTAAATTTACATCACTGGTATCCCAGAGACAACTAATACCAATACTGATTTATGTATAGATATTATTTCATATTTTTTCTGGGGAGGCAGATTTGTCATGTAACCTGCAAATCCATTTATAAACTGAGTGAAGTCTGTGTCGTGGCCATTTGGACAAAAAGGTAAGTGTTCTACCTTTGCAATGTAAATATAGGGGAAAAAATAAATCCTTTCACATTGAAAAGTTATAAGGAAGTTTGGTTCATTTTACTTACATCAGGTAATGGATGGAATAAACTATGGGTTAAAACAGTGTTCCCTTTCACTGCTAAATGGTCCAAAGAGTTGTACAACACAGAAACATGCCCTTTTCCATCCAATGTGTCTGTGCCGACTGTCATGCCATCTATATTAACCCCACTTGCCTGTGTTAAATAAACCTCCTAGTCTTTGAGTGAAACTTGTGTATTTATAAAAACTCACTCTAAAGTATGTAATTGGAAATTTAACTGCATGTTTAATGCAGAGCTAAATGTTATAAAATGATTAGATTACTGAATTCAATGAAAGTATATTTTAGTTGGGGTTTATAACAATTTTGGAAAATGAGCAGTAGCTTTAACTGGATTCTACTAATCCTTTTAGTGCATTACTAGGGCATTCATTTCATCAGGTCCCACACATGGTAGGCGAGTGCAGAAGATTTGGGCACATGCAATCCAAGGTGGGCTAATCAGTTGGATCGAAATAGGGGGCAGTGATGGAAGGATGTTTTTCTGATGGGAAATCTGTGATTATTGTGGTACCACGGGGATCACAGCTGAGACTTCCGTTGTTTGGTGATAACAGCTTGGATCACAATATAGGATATAAGCTTGCAGATGACATGAAAGTTGGTGGTTTGTGGAGAGCGAGGACGTTTGTCCAAAGTTACAGCAGGATATAGATGAGATGGAGAGTTGGGCGGAGCACAGGCAGATAGAATTTGGGAAGTGAAAATGGTTGTAGGACTTAGGTCAGGGCACTGATTAATGTTGATGAATAGAGACTTAGAGGTCCAAGTCCAAAGTTCTCAAAATTTAGCAGGGCAATAGGTTGGTGAAGAAAGCATATGGCATGTTTGCCGTTGTAGGTGTGGGTATAGAATATAAGAGCTGGGATGTTTTATTGCAACTTTACAAAACACGAGTTAGGCCACACTTGAAGGGTTGTGTGCAGTTCCTGTCAGCACACTAGGCAAGAACTGCAGTGGCTGGTTTACAAAAACAGACACAAAGTTCTGGAGTAACGCAGCATCTCCGGTAACATGGAAAGGTGACGTTTCAGATTGTGCCCCTTCTACAGTCTGATCAGCGATAGATTTGGAAAAAATGGAGAGAAAATTCACAAGGATGTTGCCTGGATTGGAGAACTTTAGTTATGGGGAGAAACTGGATAGATGGGGCTCTTTTTCCCCCGGAGTGAGAAAGTTAAGGAGTGACTGATAGAAGTATGTAAGATTATGTTAGGCAGGGTAGATAGCCAAAATCTTTTTTCCATGGTAGAGTTACAAAACAAAAGAACATAGGATTAAGGTGAGAAGAGGGAGTTGTAAAGGCGATCTGTGGGAAAGTTTATTTCTCTCCCCCAAGAGGGCTTTGTATCTGGAACTCGCTGCCAAAGGAGGCAGAATCAAATGCAATTACAACATTTTAAAAGTAATTTTATACAAACACGCAATAGGCAAAGCATAGAAGGAGACATATATAATTCAGGCAAATGAGATAAGTGTAGATGGGAAACAAAAATCAGCATGGACGTGGTGAGATGAAAGGCCCGTTCCTGTGCTGCACAACTCAGATTCTAATTACATCATTATACTAGAAAAAATATTTTGAACCACCTGTTGTCATCATAAACTAATTACAGAAACAATTCAGCATTGCTGTAAGTAATTATAAGCAGCCATGAGAGGCTTAAGGGTGTAAAAGAACCGAGGACTAAAGCGATTCACAAATATAAGAAAGCTTGTAGCAGCTAACAAGCAACATGTGTTCTGAACAAATGGATGGAACAAGGGGTGAAAATTCAGCCCAAACAAATTTTCAGGGTACAGAATTCCTGAGATTCACCACCCTTCGCAATGGGAAATTCCTACACATCTCAGTGTCCCTTTATCTCGTATCTAGGGTTCCAACCCAAAACATCACCTATTCCTTTTCTCCGGAGATGCTGCTCTGAACCGCTGAGTTACTCCAGTATTTTGTGTCTATCCACATACTCAGGCACAAATGGAAACATGTCAACATCTTCACGCTCATGCTCCATTGAGATGTTTAGAATTTTGAATAAGGTCACCCCTAATTCCTCCAAACACCAAAGAACAGATTCTACTCCCGTGCTGCTTACGATCGGACAACACTCTCGTTGGTCGAATTAGCCTCGCATTGTGCAAGATGTTTAACCAGCATTTACATATTTTAATCAGAACTAAATAAGTACAGATCAAAATCAAGATGTCCAATGAATACAGAAATATTTTATTTAAAATTATTTTAAAGTGGATTGTATTATGAAATATTTTTGCAAGAAATCATCCAAATCTTTAAGGGGCCATCAGATTATGGATAGCAGATGTAACCAGTTTGCAAATCCAGGAAATGTCATCCATTCAAGTAGATTTCCCCGGATTGTTGCGGAGAAGGCTGCACAGCAGCATAGTTTGTATCAGTATTCTAAACCATGGGACAACTTCATAATTTCCAAAGTCTAGTCCAAAATCCAAAGTTCCAACGTTCATAATATAATAACCAAAAACATTTAAACATTACAACAAACTCAATATCTGAGGTATTAATATCAGCACAACTATCTTCATAAATGTTCTGTCTCTACAATTAATCTACCTTGGGGAAACCACTCGGAAGAAATGTCACTGGCTTATAGACACAAACAGGCAAGACACACAGCAATCATTAGCTTGTCAATGGCAAGATAATTTTTTACTTCAACGAGGGACAGGAATACATGGGCGTAAAAAGAAACCGAATATCCGTTCTGGAGAGGGTGGGATGTAAACTATATGCTAATGTATTTGCCAACTAACTCATTAGCAAATATTAAAAGTGAAATGATTGTGGCAAAAATAATTTTCCCATCTGTTTTGTGATTTGCAAAGGATGTTATATTCAAATGAAATTTGACTCAACATGCAAAGCAACAAAGAACATTTAAAGACAATAATTTATGGCCTCATGCAAAGTAGGCCATTGCACATTCACTATTGTGCAATGGTAAAGGTTGCATAGGAAGGTAGGAACGATCAATGGCAAATTATATTCCACAGGAATTGCGCATCGACACTTCTGAGCAGGGTATGTTCGGTGAATAACAATTAAGTCACAGCATAATTTAGCTAGTTCAGTGCACTGCTGATTATTTCCTGGTACAAATTCAAAAGCTTAGAAATAACCCGCCCAGTACATGGTGACAGAGACCTGCATGCACAAAACTGATGGGAAACTGTGTTCGTAATGGCTGGCCAAATCACAGTTGCAAAAGCAGTGGAGGGGGAAGTGGATGGAATCGCTGAGTGCTCATCATGAACATGGTAGAGGAAAATAAATATTAATAAAGTCATGCTCAATTTTAAAGGGAACTACACATCAGATCTTCATATTACTGAACAAAAATGCTTTCAACTCCTTTTCAGAAATGCTGCTAGTCACAATATTTTAAATAACATTTCAAATTCAAACACAAAGAAAGAAACATCAGAAATTAAAGATATGCAGAAAAGCAAACGCTAACTTTCTATCAGTCTATTAATTTTTCAGACAAAAGTAGGAAGGTAGTTATAAATTAACTGTTTTGATTCAAATTCTAGAGGACTTTCAAAGACTGTTCAGTAACTATTTCAACATATTTTTCACATTATAATATTGTAGCCACTTGACTTTCTAGTAGTCAGCTAACACACACTGGGGCCAATTTTACTTCGGAGTCACGTGAGTGACTATGTGAATAGAAGCCCGTACAGCCGTTGGTGCGTCATGACGTCAGACGCTGGTGCAGTCGGGAACGGTTGGAGCAGCAGCGCTCCTCCGAGCGGTAAGTTTAAACAGGTTACACGAAAAGCTGGAGAATTCAGCGGGTGCAGCAGCATCTAAGGAGCGAAGGAGATGGGCGACGTTTCGGGTCGAGACCCTTCTTCAGACTTCACCCTCCATTCTCCAGCATCTGCAGTTTTCGTTAACAAGTTTAAACGGAGGTAAGGTTTGTCTTTTTCTGCGACGGTTGGGAGTAGATATGTTGCAGAAAGGGAAGAAGGTGTCGGCGAGGCACTCCGGGGGTAGAAAGTAGAGTGACCAGGAGAGTGTTGAGGATGGAGGCCCGTCTGGTACACCTGGTCCGGTGCTGGCTACACGGCCAGTGGTTGCGGACCCACTGCCGGGGGGCAGTGGAGGCTTGCACAGTAGGGTGGAAGGCCACTGGCAAGTCTCTGTGGCCCGTAGATGAGTCGGGCCTGGAGGTTATACCCTCCATAGGAGAGTCCGTTTGCTCACGGCTCTCCCACGTCGAGATTCTATTACAAAAGAATGCTCGACAGGGACCAGCTCCGTGAGGAGGAGTGGTGCCCAAGCCAGGCTGATGGAGAGCTTGTGCTAGCAGCACCTGTTTCAGGGCTGCAGAACTATCCTGCCTGTGAGGAGGATGTTCCAGCTCCTTGAGGAGGAGTGGTGCCCAAGCCAGGCTGATGGAGAGCTTGTGCTAGCAGCACCTGTTTCAGGGCTGCAGAACTATCCTGCCTGTGAGGAGGATGTTCTATCAGGGCCGCGTGCTGACACTGTTTCTATGCTGGGGGAGAGCAAGGTGTTCGGTTGGAGGTAATTCCGAACATTGCTGGGAAGTTTGCTGAGTGTAGAGAGGCAGGAAAGGCGATTGATGTAGAATTGGCCGAAGCCATTCAGTATATGCTCTCCCACCAGTTACAGGAGCTAGCTATGGATGAAGTAGCAAAAAACTATAAAGCTCCTGTTAATTGTGATCTCCTGAAGGTACCGGTGGTTAATCACCAAATTTGCATAGATGGGTTTGCCTGCTAGGTCCCAGGAGATGAAGTTTTAAAAAAGTGCTTAAACTGTTGTAAGCAGGTATTACAGCTGTGGTGAAAGTTATTGATACAAGCGATATGGTTGAAGCACACCAGGATGAACTGGGACTCCTTTGTAATGCATTTTGAAATTAATAATGTCGGGAGGGCCGCTATTAGGGCAGTGCTAACCCAAATTTGGCGAGTTGTGCAAACCGACCAGTGTACCACCACGAAATCTGTTGTTTGGTGGTAACCTTGCAAAAAGGGTCAAAGACTGTTATGAAGTTGTTATAACCATGGCCCTCATTAAGCCAGCTGGAAGCAAGGCAAAAAAGGTTCTCTACAAGAAGTCGAGGACAACAAGGCCGCAAGGAAAGATGCTGGTAAGGAATATAACATTTGACAGACGATGAATTAACTGATGTTCCTGTTCAAATTGGGGAAGGTTAAAATTGTTCTCAAACAATGGCAGCAGTTGACATCAGATTTGGATTTTACTATGACAGTCTACCTAATCAACATTTTCCTAGTCGTAAACTTATTTTCAGATGAGGAAAATGTGCTTATTCAAGCAGAGATTCAGTCGTTACATAAGAAGGGGTTAATTGAGCCTTCTGTCTATCAAAGTCAACAATTTCTGTCAAGTATATTTCCCAGATCTAAAAAGACTGGGGGATGTAGAATTATTCTGGATTTATCGAATTTGAACAAATTTGTTTGTTATAGGCATTTCAAAATGGAGAACTTTACCACGGGCAAACATCTAGTGTCCAAAGGGTATTATATGGCAACCATTGATTTAAAGAATGCGTATTACGCAGTGTCTATTCATGGTGATGATAGAAGATATTTGAAATTTATTTGGATGACTGAGCTGTGGCAATTCAGGACATTGCCGAATGGATTAACTTCAGCTCCTAGATTATTTACTAAATTGGTAAAAACCTGTGTTAGCATTGCTTAGAGCTCAGGGGCATGTGGTAATGGCCTATTTAGATGATATTCTGATTGTTGGAAAGACTCATGCTGAAACTCAATCATCAGTTTCAGTTGTTAAAATCACTTTTGAACAAATGGGATTTGTTATTCACCCAGATAAATCTAAATTATCACCAGTCCAAATTATTGATTATCTGGGATTTACCATTAATTCCAATCACATGTTGGTAACTTTGCCCAGGGATAAATTGAATCAGTTAATTGACGACTGTGTTAATCTCGTTGGAGAACAACGGCCTTTGATTAGACAAGTAGCCAGTTTTATTGGGAAGTTGTTGCAGCCTTTCCAGCTGTGCAGTATTGTCCTCTGCATTATCAACAATTACAACCATCAAAGGAACAGGCACTGAGAATACAAAGGGGCTATTTTTGATAGGCCTATGCAGTTGTCAGCTGGGGCGATTGCTGACATACAATGGTGGATAGTACATGTTTCAAAAAATTTAAGGAAGGTTTCGTGGAATCACCATCACTGATATTACAGACTGATGTGAGTGCACTGGGTTGGGGTGCAACAGATATGTCTTCTAGTTGTGGAGGCAGATGGAATGTGGATGAGACATCGCTTCCTCAATTAAGAGGGATTGATTATTTAGAGTTGTTGGGCACCTGGTATGGGCTCAAAGCTTATTGTTCTACAAGGAGGGATCTGCATGTGCAGCTTAGATTCACAACACCACAGCAGTGGCATATGTAAACCACATGAGTGGAGTTAAGTTACAGTCTTGTGATAAACTGGTTAACCAGATTTGGAGCTGGTGTATTGACCAAAATATCTGGCTTTCAGCACTTTATTTGCCAGGAAGAGGTCACGTCAGTTTAATGACAACATTGAATGGATGTTAAATCAGGATGTGTTTAACCAAATGATTGATCAGTATGCATTGCCAGATATTGACTTGTTTGCATCTCGATTAAATCATCAGTTACCTAGATATGTTTCATGGTAACCAGATACTGGGGCAGTAGCAGTGGATGCATTTTTCGCTGCATTGGGGAGGAATGTTTGTGTATGTATTTCCTTCATTCTGTCTCATCAGCAGATGTTTGCAAAAAATCAAGGAGGACTCCGCTTCAGGGGTATTGGTAGTGCCAGATTGGCCTACACGAGCATGGTTTCCTGTTGTATTACAAATGGCTAGGGAGCCTTACATGCTTATGCCCAAGAATAAAAATCTACTGGTAAATCCAGTCACTGGGGATCAACATCCTTTATAGGATCGTATTGATCTGTTAATTTGCAGATTTTAAGGAGGCCATACCTGGGGAGAGGACTGTCTCATCGGACGGTGGATGTTCTCACGTCGGCCTGCAGGGATAGTACACAGCAGCAATATATCACCTATATAAGGAAGTGGGAGCAATTCTGCCTACAGCAGGATATTGTATATCACACGGCAGGGATCACGGATGTATTGGAGTTTGTCAACTCTTTATTTTGACCAAAAAATTAAGTTACAGTGCAATTAATTCAGCCAGAAGTGCTCTGTCTTCTTATTTACCTATGAATGCAGAATTGCATACAGTAGGGACACATCCGTTAGTTCACGATTCATGAAGGGAGTTTTCAATTCTAATCCTCCTAAACTCAGGTATGCCGGTATTTGCAATGTGAGTGAGGTTTTTATGCTTCTTCGCCAGTGGGCTCCGGTTACAATCCTATCTATAGCCAAATTAACTATGAAGGTGGTCATGCTTCTGGTGTTGGTTTCAGCCCAACCTGTACAAACATTGCAAAAGCTACGGCTAGATAGAATGCATGTGTCGGGTGATGCCATTATATTTTATGTCTATGATTTGCTTAAACATAATAAAAGAGGCATGACAGGATGTAAAATTGTGTTTTCAGCATACCCTGCAGATGATCGCTTCTGTATAGTCTCACATTTATCTCGTTACATTGAGATTACTAAACCTCTGAGAGGAACAGAGTTGGCTTTGTTTATTAGTCACAAAAAACACAAAGTAAGGTGTCGGTGCAAACGATTTCAAGGTCCTCGCGGCCGCAGGATGGTCCAGTGAGCTAACTTTTCAGAGGTTTTGTCACAAGCCGATTTCAAGGCTCGGGGTGTTTGCTGATTCTGGTGTCAGTACTGTTACATTTTTCCCCTGAGTTAGAGGGGTTTGTTATGATTTGTTTGTAAATAAACTGTTATTTCATTTAACAGATGTATTACTGATGCATGATTGATTGTTAACGACTTTTGAGTCAATCCAGGCAGTGTGAACGTCGGATTTGAGTCTGCGGCGTGAATTCAGTGCTTTGAAGTCTTCACGTAGTCACTCACGTGACTCCGAAGTAAAATAGTAAGATTAAACGAGAACTTACCAGTTTGAAGTTGGATCTTTATTTTATGAGGAGTCATAGAAACATAGAACATAGAAATTAGGTGCAGGAGTAGGCCATTCAGCCCTTCGAGCCTGCACCGCCATTCAATATGATCATGGCTGATCATCCAACTCAGTATCCCGTACCTGCCTTCTCTCCATACCCTCTGATCCCCTTAGCCACAAGGGCCACATCCAACTCACTCTTAAATATAGCCAATGAACTGGCCTCAACTACCCTCTGTGGCAGAGAGTTCCAGAGACTCACCACTCTCTGTGTGAAAAAAGTCTTTCTCATCTCGGTCTTAAAGGAATTCCCCCTTATCCTTAAGCTGTGACCCCTTGTCCTGGACTTCCCCAACATCGGGAACAATCTTCCTGCATCTAGCCTGTCCAACGCCTTAAGAATTTTGTAAGTTTCTATAAGATCCCCTCTCAATCTCCTAAATTCCAGAGAGTATAAACTGAGTCTATCCAGTCTTTCTTCATAAGACAGTCCTGACATCCCAGGAATCAGTCTGGTGAACCTTCTCTGCACTCCCTCTATGCAATAATGTCCTTCCTCAGATTTGAGGGACTACGTGCCCTCCACTCCCACCCTCATAGATCTTATCTGGTAGTTCTAGTTTTATCATCTTACCGTTATACTTCGGTCATTGTTAGCTGTGAATTCATTCCGCTGCTTTGAAGATTGACGCACCAACGGCTGTACGGGCTTCTATTCACGTAGTCCCTCAACTCGACTCCTCATAAAATAAAGATCAAACTTCAAACTGGTAAGTTCTCGTTTAATCTTACTATTTACACTCATACTAAGTATACAAACCCAAGCCAATTAACTTGCCCACGCTAAACAGCTGGACAAAACTATTGTCAGCATGGATTTTGATGCTGAAAGTAAAAACGTTAGAATTCCAGCTTTAAAAAATCGACAGTAGCCTTTGTCTCGACTGAAATATGGACAACAAACAGATCCCTAAATAGAGGTGCACTCGTCTTTCAAGTCATCAAGATCACTAATCAAATCATTGACTTTTTAAATATTTTAAATTAAAACAAAGTAAACTGTATGATTCGTTCCAAGTGAGAACCAGAGAGCACCGCAATTTACCTTTTCTTTCTTCCTCAAGTTGCCTCATCCTTAATTCCATGACAGTCCTCTCATCGTTGTCATGGATCAGTGTTGGCTGAGAAACCGTTTCTCGCCCCTTCATCAGGCGGCTGTGCAGTTCCTCTGCAGATTCAGATTCACTTGTCTACAGACACATTACACACAAAGCAACATCATCCACTCATCTAACTGGCCAATTAGATGCTTGATGCCATAAGAAACAGAAGCGCTTTGGCATGATACAAGAGTAATGATTCTCTATGTTTGCCTCAAGGACATATTTGATTAACAAAATAGCAAGCTGATGTAGAGTTATAATAGCAAGAAAGTTTAGAGTTATTCGGCAAGACGACCAGAGGTGTGATAAGCATTAAAAACAGAACTTCATGGTGAAAAAGGGTACACAAAAGGCTGGAGAAACTCAGCGGGTGCAGCAGCATCTAAGGAGCAAATGAGATAGGCGACATTTCGGGTCGAGACCCTTCTTCAGACTAGTCAGGGATCAGGGAAACGAGAGATATAGACGGTGATGTGGAGAGATAAAGAACAATGAATGAAATATATGCAAAAATGTATCGATGATAAATATAGTTTTTAAAAGTTTACCATTTTTTATTCTCTGCTGGAAATGATTTGATGATTTCAGTGATTTTCAGATATAAGTAAAATTATTTTAATTGTCTTTAAGATAAATGAACCTTTGGGCAATGAAGCACTTTGTTCCTTTTAATGTACACTTTCAAGACATATTGTTACATGTCATTAGAATTACAAGTTGTAGAATTGGATAATTGGACACATATTACATAAAATCAGCCTTTAAGCCTTATTCATTCTATCACGTGATCATGCCTGATTTCATCTTCGATCTAAATATTTACCTAATCCCCATAACCCTCAATTTTCCCGCAGTGTAAAATTCTAGCTGGCTGACCCTTGAACATACTGAATGGTTCTCCACCCACAGCTCCGGAGGGTAAAGAACTCAAAAGTTTCTCAACCCTCAGAGGAGAAATGTCAAGTACTTCGGATCTGTCTTCACTAAGGAGGACACAAACAATCTTCCTGATGTACTGGTGGCCAGAGGTTCTGGGGTGATGGAGAAACTGAAGAAAATCACATTAGGCAGGAAATAGTGTTGGGTTGACTGATGGCATTGAATAAACAATACACAATAGGTGCAAGAATAGTCTATTTGGCCCTTCGAGCCAGCACCGCCATTCAATGTGATCATGGCTGATCATCCCCAATCAGTACCCCGTTCCTGCCTTCTCCCCATATCCCCTGACTCCGCTATTTTTAAGAGCCCTATCTAGATCTCTCTTGAAAGCATCCAGAGAATCTGCCTCCACCGCCTTCTGAGGCAGAGAATTCCACAGACTCACCATTCTCTGTGAGAAAAAGTGTTTCCTCGTCTCCGTTCTAAATGACTTACTCCTTATTCTTAAACTGTGGCCCCTGGTTCTGGACTCCTCCAACATCGGGAACATGTTTCCTGCCTCTAGTGTGTCCAAGCCCTTAACAATCTTATATGTTTCAATGAGACCTCCTCTCATCCTTCTAAACTCCAGAGTGTACAAGCCCAGCTGCTCCATTCTTGCAGCATGTGACAGTCCCGCCATCCCGGGAATTAACCATGTAAACCTACGCTGCACTCCCTCAATAGGAAGAATGTCCTTGCTCAAATTAGGCTGATAAATCCCAAGAGTCTGATGGTCTGCATCCCAGGGTACTTCAGAAAATCGCTCTAGAAACGGGACGAATTGGTGATAATTTTCTAATGTTTTATAGATTCAGGAACAATTCCTGTGAATTGGAGGGTAACTAATGTTATCCCACTTTTTGAGAAAGGCGGGAGAGAGAAAACAGGAAATTATACACCAGTTAACCTGACATCGGCGGTGGGGAAGATGCTGGAGTTAATTATAAAAGATGAAATCGCGGCACATTTGGATAGCAGTAACAGGAACGGTCCAAGTTAGCATGGATTTACGAAGGGGTAATCATTTTTGACTAATCTTCTGGAATTTTTTGAGGATGTAACTAGGAAAATGGACAAGGGAGAGCCAGTGGATGTACCGTACCTGGACATTCAAAAAGCATTTGATATGGTCCCACATAGGAGATTAATGGGAAAAATTAGGGCACATGTTAATGGGGTTAGATTGCTGACATGGATATAAAATAGTAAGGTTAAATGAGAACTTAATAGAAGCCCATACAGCCGTTGGTGCGTCAATCTTCAAAGCAGCGGAGTGAATTCACAGCTAACAATGACTGAAGTATAATGGTAAGATGATAAAACTAGAACTACCAGATGAGATCTATGAGGGTGGGAGCGGAGGGCACGTAGTCCCTCAACTCGACTCCTCATAAAATAAAGATCAAACTTCAAACTGGTAAGTTCTCGTTTAATCTTACTATTTTACTTCGGAGTCACGTGAGTGACTATGTGAAGATTTCAAAGCACTGTGAATTCACGCCGCAGACCCAAATCCGACGTTCACACTGCCTGGATTGACTCAAAGACGTTAGCAATCAATCATGCATCAATAATCACATTTGTTAAATGAAATAACAGTTTATTTACAAACAAAATCATAAGAAACCCCTCTAACTCAGGGGAAACTATAACAGTACTGATACCAGAATCAACAAACATCCCCGAGCCTTGAAATCGGCTTGTGATAAAACCTCTGAAAAGTTAGCTCACTGGACCATCCTGCGGCCGCGAGGATATGGTCTATTGGCAAGTCCATCGTCCTTGCCGCGGACGTTGATGCTGCCTTGGTGGAATGAGATTTGAATTTATCAGTATCAATTCCAGCACTTGCCAGGACCTGCTTTAGCCACCTTGAAATCGTTTGCACCGACACCTTACTGTGTGTTTTTTTTGTGACTAATAAACAAAGCCAACTCTGTTCCTCTCAGAGGTTTAGTAATCTCAATGTAACGAGATAAATGTGAGACTACACACAAGCGATCATCTGCGGGGTATGCTGAAAACACAATCTTACATCCTGTCATGCCTCTTCTATTATGTTTAAGCAAATCATAGACATAAAATATAATGGCATCTGCCGACACATGCATTCTATCTAGCCGTAGCTTTTGCAACGTTTGTACACGTTGAGCTGAAACCAACGCCATAAGCATGACCACCTTAATAGTTAATTTGGCTACATATAGGCTTGTAACTGGAGCCCACTGGCGAAGAACCATAAGAACCTCACTCACATTCCAAATACCGGCATACCTGGGTTTAGGAGGATTAGAATTGAAAACTCCCTTCTGAATCGTGAAACTAATGGATGTGTCCCTACTGTATGCAATTCTGCATTCATAGGTAAATAAGAAGACAGAGCACTTCTGGCTGAATTAATCGCACTGTAACTTAATTTCTGGTCAAAATAAAGAGTTGACAAAACTCCAATACGTCCGTGATCCAGACTGATTCGTGTGATATACAATATTCTGCTCTAGGGAGAATTGCTCCCACTTCCTTATATAGGTGATATATTGCTGCTGTGTACTATCCCTGCAGGCCGACGTGAGAACATCCACAGTCCGATGAGACAGTCCTCTCCCCAGGTATGTCCTCCTTAAAATCTGCAAATTAACAGATCAATACGATCATGCAAAGGATGTTGATCCCCAGTGACTGGATTTACCAGTAGATTTTTATTCTTGGGAATAATCATGTAAGGCTCCCTAGCCATTTGTAATACAACAGGAAACCATGCTTGTGTAGGCCAATCTGGCACTACCAATACCCCTGAAGCGGAGTCCTCCTTGATCTTTTGCAAACATCTGCTGATGAGACGGAATGGAGGAAATACATACACAAACATTCCTCCCCAATGCAGCGAAAACGCATCCACTGCTACTGCCCCAAAAATCTGGTTCCCATGAAACATATCTAGGTAACTGATGATTTAATCGAGATGCAAACAAGTCAATATCTGGCAATCCATACTGAAAAATCATTTGGTTCAATACATCCTGATTTAACATCCATTCAATGTTGTTATTAAACTGACGTGACCCAGTGTCAGCTACAGTGTTGAATCTTCCTGGCAAATAAAGTGCTGAAAGCCAGATATTTTGGTCAATACACCAGCTCCAAATCTGGTTAGCCAGTCTGTCACAAGACTGTGACTTAACTCCACCCATGTGGTTTACATATGCCACTGCTGTGGTGTCAATCTGGACCTGCACATGCAAGTCCCTGCTTGTAGAACAATAAGCTTTGAGCCCATACCAGGTGCCCAACAACTCTAAATAATTAATCCCTCTTAATTGAAGAAGTGATGTCTCATCCACATTCCATCTGCCTCCACAACTAGAAGACATATCTGTTGCACCCCAACACAGTGCACTTATATCAGTCTGTAATATTAGTGACGGTGGTTCCACCAAAACCTTCCTAAAACTTTTTGAAACATGTACCATCCACCATTGTATGTCAGCAATCGCCCCAGCTGACAACTGCATAGGCCTATCAAAATGGCCCCTTTGTATTCTCAGTGCCTGTTCCTTTGATCGTTGTAATTGTTGATAATGCAGAGGACCATACTGCACAGCTGGAAATGCTGCAACAAACTTCCCAATTAACCTGGCTACTTGTCTAATCGAAGGCCGTTGTTCTCCAACGAGATTAACACAGTCGTCAATTAACTGATTCAATTTATCCCTGGGCAAAGTTACCAACATGTGATTGGAATTAATGGTAAATCCCAGATAATCAATAATTTGGACTGGTGATAATTTAGATTTATCTGGGTGAATAACAAATCCCATTTGTTCAAAAGTGATTTTAACAACTGAAACTGATGATTGGGTTTCAGCATGAGTCTTTCCAACAATCAGAATACCATCTAAATAGGCCATTACCACATGCCCCTGAGCTCTAAGTAATGCTAACACAGGTTTTACCAATTTAGTAAATAATCTAGGAGCTGAAGTTAATCCATTCGGCAATGCCCTGAATTGCCACAGCTGAGTCATCCAAATAAATTTCAAATATCTTCTATCATCACCATGAATAGACACTGAGTAATACGCATTCTTTAAATCAATGGTTGCCATATAACACCCTTTGGGCACTAGATGTTTGGCCGTGGTAAAGGTCTCCATTTTGAAATGCCTATAACAAACAAATTTGTTCAAACTCGATAAATCCAGAATAATTCTACATCCCCCAGTCTTTTTAGATCTGGGAAATATACTTGACAGAAAATTGTTGACTTTGATAGACAGAAGGCTCAATTACCCCTTTCTTATGTAACGACTGAATCTCTGCTTGAATAAGCACATTTTCCTCATCTGAAAAAATAAGTTTACGACTAGGAAAATGTTGATTAGGTAGACTGTCCTTAGAGTAAAATTCAATTTTCACCCCTTCAATACTACTAAGTATGAACAAATCTGATGTCAACTGCTGCCATTGTTTGAGAAACAATTTTAACCTTCCCCAATTTGAACAGGAACATCAGTTAATTCATCGTCTGTCAATGTTATATTCCTTACCTGCATCTTTCCTTGCGGACCTTGTTGTCCTCGACCTCTTGTAGAGAAACCTTTTTGCCTTGCTTGCCAGCTGGCTTAATGAGGGCCATGGTTTTAACAACCTCATGACAGTCTTTGACCCTTTTTGCAAGGTTACCATCAAACAACAGATTTTGTGGTGGTACACTGGTCGGTTTGCACAAACTCGCCAAATTCGGGTTAGCACTGCCCTAATAGCGGCCCTCCCGACATTATTAATTTCAAAATGCATTACAAAGGAGTCCCAGTTCATCCTGGTGTGCTTCAACCATATTGCTTGTATCAATAACTTTCACCACAGCTGTAATACCTGCTGACAACAGTTTAAGCACTTTTTTAAAACTTCATCTCCTGGGCCCTAGCAGGCATACCCATCTGTGACCAAATTTGGTGATTAACCACCGGTACCTTCAGGAGATCACAATTAACAGGAGCTTTATAGTTTTTTGCTACTACATCCATAGCTAGCTCATGTAACTGGTGGGAGAGCATATACTGAATTGCTTCGGCCAATTCTACATCAATCGCCTCTCCTGCCTCTCTAGGCTCAGCAAACTTCCCAGCAATGTTCGGAATTACCTCCAACCGAACTCCTTTACTGCTCTCCCCCAGCATAGAATCAGTGTCAGCAAACTGCACTGATGGAACATCCTCCTCACAGGCAGGATAGTTCTGCAGCCCTGAAACAGGTGCTGCTAGCACAAGCTCTCCATCAGCCTGGCTTGGCCACCACTCCTCCTCACGGAGCTGGTCCCTGTCGAGCATTCTTTTGTAATAAAATCTCGACGTGGGAGAGCCGTGAGCAAACGGACTCTCCTATGGAGGGTATAACCTCCAGGCCCGACATCTATGGGCCACAGAGACTTGCCAGTGGCCTTCCGCCCTACTCCAGGCAGTGGGTCCGCAACAACTGGCTGTGTAGCCAGCACCGGACCAGGTGTACCAGACGGGCCTCCATCCTCAACACTCTCCTGGCCACTTTTCCTTTCTACCACCGGAGCGCCTCGCTGACACCTTCTTCAACATATCTACAAGAACTCCAAACTGTTGCAGAAAATGACCTGTGGTAAAAAAATTTTTAAAACCTTACCTCCGTTTAAACTTACCGCTTGGAGGAGCGCTGCTGCTCCAACCAGCCGACTGCACCAACGTCTGACGTCATGACGCACCAAAGGCTGTACGGGCTTCTATTCACGTAGTCACTCACGTGACTCCGAAGTAAAATTGGTTGCCAGACAGGTAACAAGAGTAGGGATTAACAGGTCCCTTTCAGAATGGCAGGGAGTGACTAGTTGGATAGGGCAAGGCCCTGTGTAGCTATTTACAATATACATCAATGATTTAGATGAAGGGAATCAAAGTAACATTAGCAAATTTGCAAATGACACAAAGCTGGGTGGCAGTGTGAACTGTGAGGCGGATGCTTTGCAGGGTGACTTGGACAGTTAGGGTGAGTGGGCAGATGCATGACAGTTGCAGTTTAATGTGGATAAATGTGCCGTTATCCACTTTGGTGACAAAAACAGGAAGATTGATTATTATATAAATGGTGTCAAGTTGGGAAAAGGGGAAGTACAACAGGATCCGGGGTTCCTTGTTCATCAGTCAATAAAAGTAAGCATGCAGGTACAGCAGGCAGTGAAGAAAACAAATGGCATGTTGAACTTCACCACAACAGGAGTTGAGTATAGGAGCGAAGAGGTCCTTCTGCAGTTGTATAGGGTCCTAGTGAGACCACATCTGGAGTATTGTGTGCAGGACATTCTTGCTATTGAGGGAGTGCAGCATAGGTTTACAAGGTTAATTCCCAGGATACTGGGACTGACATATGTTGAGAGAATGGTGAGGCTGGGTTTGCATACTCTGATGTTTAGAAGGATGAGAGGCGATCTTATTGAAACAGATAAGATTATTAAGGGCTTGGACACGCTAGGGGCAGGAAACATTTCCCGATGTTGGGGGATTTCAGAACCAGGGGCCACAGATTAAGAATAAGGTGTAAGCCATTTAGAACGGAGACAAGGAAACACTTTTTCACACAGAGAGTTGTGAGTCTGTGGAATTCTCTGCCTCAGAGTGCGGTGGTGGCTGGTTCTCTGGAAACTTTCAAGAGAGAGCTAGAGGGCTCTGAAAGATAGCAGAGTCAGGGGATATAGGGAGAAAGCAGGAATGGGCTACTGATTGGGGATGATCAGCCATGATCGCATTGAATGGTGGTGCTGGCTTGAAGGGCCGAATAGCCTACTCCTGCACCTATTGCCCATTGTCTATTGCAGCTTTGAAGCCTATCCTTATCCTGAGGATATGCCCTTTAGGTCTTGACTATAGGACATTCTTTTTGGAAGGAGATGTGGTAAAATTTCTTTACCCAGAGGGTGGTGAATCTGTGGAATTCTTTGCCACAGATGGCTGTAGAGGCCAAGTCAGAGGATATTTTTAAGGCATAGATAGATTCTTAATTAGTACAGGTGTCAGAGATTATGAGAAGAGGGTAGGAAAAATGGGGTCAGGAGGGAATAATTGATCAGCCATGATTGAATGGTGGGGTAGACTTGATGGGCCGAATGACCTAAAACATGACCCATTTAAAAAAAAATCTGAATAAGCAACATAAAATTCAATGTAATATTAATTAGCAGGATACTTGAGACTGTTGAATCTGCGCAGAATGTGCACACATGGAATTAAGATTGTGTGTGGAGGAATTAAATGCAGCACAAATTCTCCCAACCTGGGAAGTTGCTCCCTTGGTAGCTTGTTCTAAATCTGCTTGCATTTTCTGTTGTTGCTCTTCATATTGTTCCAAATTTGCAAGAAAATACGTATCACCATTTAAATAAAAAGAACGAGGAAGGGTCCTGACCCAAAACGTCTCCCATTCTTTCTCTCCACAGATGCTGCCTGTCCCGCTGACCTATTCCAGGTTTATGTGTCTATCTTTGGTTTAAAACAGCAACTGCAGTTCCTTCTTACACAAGCGAATGAAGGATCTCGAACCAAATAACCCTTCCATTCTCTCTCTCCCATCTCTCCCCCACCCTAGTCCTCTTGCTAATTTCACCATTTGTATTCCTTCATTATCACCTCATCCCCAGCCAACAATGGACCATTGTCGGCTCCACCCACCCTGAGTCATCGATGCAAGCTTTGCTTTGTTAAGTACCTCCACATACCTCTAATTTCCCCCTCCCTGACTCTCAGTCTGATGAAGGGTCTTGACCCGAAACATCACCTATTCTTTTCTCCAGAGATGCTGCCTGACCTGCTGACTCCAGCATTTTGTGTCTATCTTCGGTGTAAATCAGCATCCCCAGTTCCTTCTTACCCAATTAAAGTCATATTATACACACACCATTTTGTGCCTCGACGTGTTGTAGCCAGTTCACTTTCAGGTGGAATTGTTCGTTCTCCTCTTCAAAGTCAAGCGCCACGTCTTTGAGCTCCAGCAGCAGCTTCTGAGAAGGTACAAGCTGGGTAGAAATAGGCTTAGTGTCAATTTAAGCCAAGGGATTTCTATTGTTCTGTAATACAGTCACTATTCAAATTTATGGCTTTATGACTCTACAGGCAGGTAAGACTAGTGTAGATGGCGCATGTTGGTCAGTGTGGGCAAGTTGGGCTGAAGGGCCTGTTTCTGAGCAGTATGAATCTAAATAATTTTAGCATGCGTTTTCTTTTAATGTGCCACTGCCGACAGCTAAATTCTACCACAACTATTTTATGATTGAATTTTCCAGCAGGCTCACATCTATCCCATGGAATGGAGTGAGCAGTGAAATGTAGGGAAGCACTCCTTCATACAGTTGAGCCAAGATTAAAAATCTACAATGTACATAACTAACTACAAAAAAAAAATGTGGTTCCCAGGATGCTTGAACAACTTCATAGAAACATAGAAAATAGATGCAGGAGGAGGCCATTCGACCCTTCGAGCCAGCACCACCATTCATTGTGATCATAGCTGATCGTCCCCTATCAATAACCCATGCCTGCCTTCTCCCCATATCCCTTGACTCCACTAGAGCTCTATCTAACTCTAGATTTAAATCCATCCAGTGATTAGGCCTCCACTGCCCTCTGTGGCAGGGGATTGCATAAATTCACAACTCTGGGTGAAAAAGATTTTTCCCACCTCAGTCTTAAATGACCTCCCCTTTATTCCAAGACTGTGGCCCCTGGTTCTAGACTCGCCCAACATTGGGAACATTTTTCCTGCATCTAGCTTGTCCAGTCCTTTTATAATTTTATATGTTTCTATAAGATCCCCCCTCATCCTTATAAACTCCAGTAAATAGAAGCCTAGTCTTTTCAATATTTCCTCATATGACAGTCCCGCTATCCCAGGGATCAATCTCGTGAACCAATGCTGCAATCACAAGGATGTCCTTCCTCAAATTAGGAGACCAAAACTGCACGTAATACTCCAGATGTGGTCTCACCAGCGTACTTCACGGAATAACATACCATCAATTTTCCTTTTTTTAATATAAGATAAAGTAATTTCATTCTAGGTAAATGGCAGACAGATTAATATTCAGTAAATCATCACCAGGTGCAAGGGATTTTTATTTGGGGTACCTGTGCATTGTCCAGCTCCTCTTGAATCTGCTTGATTTTCGATTTGGACGAAGCTTCCATTGTCATGAACCTGGCCTCTGATTTTTCAGCCTCTTGCGTCATAAGCCTCACTTGTTCTTTGAGAAAGAGAAAGGAAAAAACACCTATAATGATCTGATATTTTGTTACAAAAAAAGTAACACCTCCACAATTTGCCAATTTTTCCACTGCAGTTTATGGCAATCAGTGAAAATCATATGTTCTACTAATTACCAACATTTGAAATCATAAAATATCCTTGAAATGCTACAATTCATTTAGCTTGAAGATTTGTAAGGTAAAAGGGTAATTCCATTTACATATTTTTCCAATGATAAATTCCTTAACTATCACTAGTGAGAAAACATTGAATAAAGCACCACAGTAAATGTGTCTCCTGAACATTTTGGAAATTAAGGTATAAAGTTACTTAATCCCAAAACAAAATGATCATTCTCCACTGGTTCCATTAAAACCCTTATTTATTTTAAATTACTCCAATTAAATATCCTCTTATTAAAGTACTTTGATGTACTATATCCAGCAAGAGCATTGTGAATGGTAAAATATCTTCAAATTATTTTATTTAGAGATATAGTGTGGAAACAGGCCCTTCGACCCATGTGTCTGTGCCGACCAATGATCCTCGCACACTAACACTATTCTACACACACTAACACTATTCTACACACACTTACCATTAACCCAAGTCAATTAACCTACAAACCTGTACGTCTTTGGAGTGTGAGGAAACTGGAGCACCTGGACGAAAACCCACAGGAAATACATACAAACTCCATACAGACAAGCACCACAGTCAGGATCAAAGCCACGTCTCTGGCGCTGAAAGGCACCCTTCACGATATCAATGTTTTAACTATCAGCATCCTCTCAAAATTAAAATTTAGTGATAGCGATGTTTAAAGGATTCAAGAAGAGATTGTTTTGAAAAGTATCTGTACGAATCTGTCCAAATGACTACTGTGTGTTCTGTCAGTCATTTGGCAGACTCTCACAAATGCTTCTCAAAGAATTATTTTCTTGAATCCTTTAAACATCACTATCTTCTGATCAAGGAATCTGACCAGAATACTCTAGTGAAAAAAACTTAGATTACATGACACTTTTCCTGATCACTGAATGTACCAACCGTTTACCAAACAATGAAGTATATTTTTAAGTGTGATCAGTGAGAAAATATGGGAATTACAGCAACCTGAGAATCAAATACACAGGACTAGATGTTAAGAAGTCCCTTGTGGCAGTAGGTGGGGAGCATTTCACGGCATTCATTGATTGCTGAGTGTGGTCGACGCTCAACATCGGGTGGGGGGGGGGGGGGGGGGGTACGTATATGTATATCTTGGCCTGGGTAACCTTCAGGACAGTTGGGCACAGGACACATCATCAGTAGTGTACCCTTGCATCACTGGGTGTTTCGGCCTTTTAACACTATACACCCTCCACAAGGGCGGCCCGCTGCAGGATGATCAGCCCTCAGCGCGTGTCCCGTGTCAAACTGTCTCAAAGATTCACCATGACGTATTTGGGGCGCAGCATGGGTCTTTCCGCTTGAGCCAAATCCAACAGCTGCTTCTTTCAGCCGCGTCTGAGAGTGATCTTATGGTCTTCCGCAGAGCCTGACCGTGGATTCCAAGCTCCTTCAGCAGTCTGATGGTAGATGACGCAACAAATCCTCTGCATCCCACTTCAACTGGATAAACGTTGATGTTCCAGCCACGCTGCGTTGCCTCTGCTGCAAGCTCTGTGTAGCGCAGCTTCTTACGCTCATAGGCCTTCCACAACAGAGTTCTCCCATGGAACTGTGAGCTCTATGATGTAAGCAGTCTTCTGTGAAAGGGACCAGAACACCAAATCTGGCCTGAGGTTGGTTGAAGCAATTTCAGGTGGAAAGATTAGTTGTCGGCCGATGTCCGCCAGCATCCTCCAGTCATGGGCCCTGCATAGGTTTCCTTCTTCTGATCTAGTGGAAGGATGTTTAGGTGTTTTCTGTCCTTCTCGGACAAAGGTTGTCGCCCTTAAGTGGGAGGGGTTGCTTGCTCTCGGAGGCAAGGAGTTGGTCGCACACAGCCTGTTCTCAAGGGCTGTTGCCAGGCTTTTTAATACCTGATTATGCCGCCACGTGTATCTCTAGTTGCGTGAGGCTGGTCTTGCAGCCTACCATGATGTGTTTGAGGGTCGCTGGAGTTGGGCAGAGGGCACAGGTTGGATCCTCGCCGTACCACTGATTGAGGTTCTTTGGTGATGGAAGGACGTCGTATGTCTGATGATGAAGCTGATCTTGCTTGATTCCATTTCCCATAGTTCTTTCCAGCTGATCTTCCTCCGCTCCACACCTTCCCACTGCATCCATTGCCCCTGTTTGGCAAGAGAAACCGCCTTTGCACTTCTTGCGGCCTCCTCCTGTCGCCGCACCTCCTCAACCACCAATGTCCTCCGCTCTGATGTTGTGGCCTTTCGCCAAGTTGGTTTACTTGTCATAAGGCCAAAGCCTCCTCTTCCCTGCTGCACTTGCCCCACGACGTCTTTGTGCCTCAGGGCTGATGAAGCTTGCTGTACTGCATCAGATGGTGTCCACTTCCGGCCCGTTACTAGGGGCGGCGCAACAGCACTGATGGTCTTGTCTCTAGAGTCCCTCAGTGTCATCTGGAGTCTTACTTTGGAACACTTGTATTCCTCTGTTAAACTAGTGAGAGGTAGTTCCAGGACCCCTTTGCCATAGAGGCCGATGTTAGTTAGACACCGTGGGACACCGAGCCATTTCTTTGCGTATGAAGTTATGGTTCGCTCCATCTTCTCCACAGTTGTTATTGGAGCTTCATACACGGTCAGTGGCCACATTGTCCGAGGAAGGAGTCCAAACTGTAGGCACCAGAGCTTCAGTTTGCCAGGCAGTAGGGTCTGATTGATGATCTCCAGGCCGTTGACAATTTCTTGCCTTAGTTGTTGCACCTGCTCTTTGTCCTTGAGACTTGCGTTGTACCATCTGCCCAGGCTTTTTACTGGCTGCTCAGACACTGTTGGTATTAGGTCGTCACCGATGCAGAACCTTGTGTCTCTAAGCACCCCCTTAACTATGGAGATGCTTCGAGACTTACTTGGTTTGATCGATCTCTTAGGTAGGCATAATTCTCCATGCCTTTCATCTTCAGCGCTTGTAACCCTTGAAGGTCTGACTTGGTTTGATTTTTCATTCGGGCCCACTTGATGTTCTCCTGCAGCTTTCCAAGTAGCCGCTTGGTGCATGCTGCAGTAGTGGTTATTGTTGTCATATCATCCATGTATGCCCTGATGGGTGGCAGACGGAGCCCAGCTCTGGTTCGTTCACCGCCCACCACCCATTTTGAGGCCCTGATGATGACTTCCATGGCCATTGTAAAGGCCAAGGGTGAGACTGTGCAGCCTGCCATGATGCCTACTTCCAAGCGCTGCCATGTTGTACTGAATTCAGCTGTTGTGAAGCACAGCTGCAGGTCTTGGAAATAGTTCTTGACCAGTGTGGTGATGAGCTCTGGTACATGGAAAAAGGCAAAAGATTCCCAAAGGAGTTCATGTGCAACTGAACCAAATGCATTGGCCAGATCGAGGAAGATCACATGAAGGTCTCTCTTGTCCTTCTTAGCTGCTTGGATCTGGTGCCAGATCATGCTTGTATGCTCCAAGCAGCCCGAAAAACTTGGAATTCCTGCTTTCTGTATAGATGTATCAATGTACTTGTTTGTTACCAGATAGGTGGATAGCCTTTGTGATACAATGCTGAAAAAAGATTTTTCCCTCGACGTTGAGGAGACATATTGGCCGGAATTGGCTGATGTCTGATGCATCCTTTTCTTTAGGTATTAGTACGCCGCCGGCCCTTCGCCACACCTTAGGTATTATTTGCTTCTTCCACACCACCCTCATGAGCTTCCATAGAAAGCGTAACACATCCGGTGCATTCTAGTAGAGCTTGTATGGTACTCCGTTTGGCCCCGGAGCTGATGCTGCTCTTGCTCGCCGGACAGTGTTCTCTACCTCTTTCCATTTCGGAGGGCTGGTGTCCAGGTTGAATTCAGGTGGTTGAATAGGCGGGATGTCATGTGGGATGACTAACTGCTCATGCCTTTTCGTGTCTTGGTGGGCCTTTTCCAGGTGTACCTCCAATTCTTGTTTTGATGTTTTCAAAGTTCCACTTTTTTCCTTTGCGAAGAGGTCTTTGATGAACTTGAAAGGGTCTTTGTAGAACCGTGCTCTTGTGTGTTCTTTTTTCTTGCGGTTTCCTCATGTTCTCTGCTTTTCGCAAGGTTGTCAATCGACTCTTGATGTCCTCTTGGAGTAGCATGAGACCTTCTCTCTCTGCGTCAGTTGCTTTTTTCCATTGCTTTTTCAACTGTCTCCTCTCTCTGATTAGCCTCTCGATCTCCTGCTGCCTCCTGGACTTGATTGGTGTTGGTAACTTCTTTCCACCTCTCCCTTTACTCACCCCAAACCGTTCTTCTCCATAGCTGTAGATTATGTTGCCCATCCTTTCAAGCTTTTCCACTGCTGTGCCCACTTGTTGCTCCAAGATATGTATAAGGTCACTGTTGACCGTCTCCCACTCTTTCTTTTCAACAGCTTTGGGCCACTTCACTCCAGGTTTGTGCCCTTTGATCTTTCCCTCCAATGGAGGTCTTTGTAGTTGTTGCGTGGGCTCCTCCACCGGCATTTCTGTGCTTGTATCACCCTCTTCAGTGACATGGGTGCTGATGCTCTGCGAACTTTGGTTTGTGTCCTGTCGCTGTGCTTCATTCGACAGATTTGACTGGTTGCTTCGTAAGAAGTACTGGTCAATGCGAGGCCCATGTCTCTGCTCTCTCAAGCACTTTTTCCTCCCTTGGTGGATCTTCAAGCCCATCATTGATGTTCTTTTCTCCCAACCACAGATGCACACCTGAAGTTTGTGTCCCGCAGCTGTTGTGGATGTCTCATGTGCTATGCTCTCCTTGTCCGTGGTCGTTTCCGTTCCTGGGTCTGTAACCGTGTTATCAATCGGTGAGCCATCTTGCGCCCCTGCTCTCGCAGGCTCTAGGGGTATTTCTTTTAATTTAATTACATACACAAAATCTCATGAGGTTACAGGGACAAGATAATTGCACGGCAAAACAAAAATTAACTAATGTTTTGAAATAAAATCCACTCCATTCCTCTAATGCTAGAATATTTTAAGGCAAACCTACTCCCTACCACGAGACGACAGATGTACAAATCTGCGGTAGGAACATTTATGGCCAAAAATACTAACCGGTCAACTTTGAGTAATTACCTTCCAGTTCTTTAATCTTCCGTTCGGTGAAATAATTTAAAGAACCAGTTGCCTGTTCTGCAAGTGGTGAACAGAACTTGGCGTGAGGTCTTAAAAGTTGGAGATCTTTATGAAGTTGTAAACAGCACTGATCTTTCTACAATGTTTTTTGTGCATGTTTCACACTGATTTTACGGAGCTGAGTGCTGTGTTTACTTTTGAGATTTTTTAAATCTGCATCCTGACCACCTGCTTTATGGTATGGTACAGCAGTTGCACCATAGCAGACAGGAAGGCATACAACGGGTGGTGAAAACCGCCCAGCACATCATCGGTGCCCTGCTCCCTGCCATGGATGCCCTCCACCGAAAACGGTGTCTGAGACGGGCTGGGAAGATCATCAAGGACCCCTCCCACCCTAACCATGGACTGTTTGCCCTCCTACCATCAGGGAGGCGGTACAGGAGCCTCAGGTCCCGCACCAGCAGGATGAGGAGTAGCTTCTATAATAACACCATCGCACTGCTGAACTCAGAGTCCCGCCGATAGATTTCCAAACCTGTATTTATTTATCTGTATTTACCTATATATTGCTATCACTTCGTACTGTCACTAAACTGCATTTCGTTGTACCCATACTTGTATCTGTGCAATGGCATTAAAGTTGAATTGAATTGAATTGAATGTAACGTTCCGTCAGATCTCGGACTTTGGATTGCATGGCGTGCTTTTCAGCCAGAAGCTTGTCCTGGAGATTTTCACTTTCGATCTCAACCACCCGCAAATCTGCAACCAACTCCTAAAAATTGGTTAAACCCAAATTAAACCCAAGAGACTTTCGAGAGCCTAATGGCCTGACCATTTGTCTGAAAAACTGCAACGGCGACTGTCAGAGTGGATCACACACACAACCCCCCCCCCCCCCCCCCCCCCCCCCCCCCCCCCCCCCACCTTCCTTCACCAGCCCATTATGCAGGCGGGGGACAGGGCAAGCGGGGGAGGCGCTGTCTGAGTGAAATTCACACACAGATGAACCGGAAGTGTTTAAGAAGGAACTGCAGATGCTGGAATATCGAAGGTAGTCAAAAGTGCTGGAAAAACTCAGCGGGTGCAGCAGCATCTATGGAGCGAAGGAAATAGGCAACGTTTTGGGCCGAAAACCTTCTTCAGACTGATGTAGGGTGGGGGGGGGGGGGGGTGAGCAGAAAGGAAAAAGAAAGAGGAGGAGCCCGAGGGCTGAGGGAGAGCTGAGAAGGGGAGGAGACAGCAAGTGCTACCAGAAATTGGAGAATTCAATGTTGAACAGGAAGGTTGGCGGTGTAATTAAGACGGCTAAAGCACAGTGTACAGTAAGTCCTTTAAAAGAGTGGGGGGGAGAAGGGGGGAAAAGGAGTGGAGACAATTTTTAAGAAGCCAGAGATCCACGGCTTTGAAGCTTGGCGGACATTGACATTACCGGTCGGTTATCCTTGGTTCTGAAAATGACTATTTACGTTTTTTTCCCCCAATGAGCCAATGAAATTCACCAGTCAGCACCGGCTATAACCTACGAGGACATTCAACCTCCTGGCAACCCATTAGGACCTCCTGGCAACCCACCTATGACATGAGAATTCTCGCTACTCTCCATGGCAGCTTCATTCTAGTCGCCGCTAATTTTTAACATGTTGAAAAATTTGCGGCGACCATAATGAGGCCGTAACTAGTTCCCAGAATGCGGAAACTCCTCACGACCATGAAGGCGACTCCCCAGCAACCACCCGCGAACATGTGACAACCATGTGACGACTGCATAGTCTCCTGCAGTCGCCCAAAAAGTGGGACAGGCCCATTAAGCTTAAAATAATGCAGCTTTCCAAAGGAACATTAAACTAATGAAATGAATAAGCCAAGCAGATAAGCAAGAAAAGTTGAACCTGTCGAAATGGAATTGTGAAGTAGTCATCAAAATTAAAACAGTTATCATAAGGTCATGTGATAGAAGCAGAATTAGGCCATGAAGTCTCCTGCGCCATCCAATCATCTGTCTCTCCCTCCTGTTCTCCTCCGTTCATCTCTGACACCATACTAATCATGAATCTATCTATCTCTGCCTTTAAAAATATCCACTGACATCCTACACAGCCTTCTGTGGCAATGAATTCCACAGATTCACCATCCTCTGACTAAAGAAACTCCTCCTCATCTCCTTCCCAGAGGACCATCCTTTAATTTTGAGGCTATGATCTCTAGTCCAAGGCTCTCCCACTAGTGGATGGGAAAATGAAGAACGATAGAATCAATAGTGACACTGTGGCGGTCCCTGGGGGTTAGGCCACTCCTTGGATCATCCCCCTCGCTGATTGAGTGACAGGGGCATTGGTCTGCCACGGGGTTTCCTGACCACCCCTGGGTGTGAGCTGGCAGTTGGTGTGCCACGGGGTTTCCTGACCACCCCTGGGTGTGAGCTGGCAGTTGGTGTGCCACGGGGTTTCCTGACCACCCCTGGGTGTGAGCTGGCAGTTGGTCTGCCACGGGGTTTCCTGACCACCCCTGGGTGTGAGCTGGCAGTTGGTCTGCCACGGGGTTTCCTGACCACCCCTGGGTGTGAGCTGGCAGTTGGTGTGGTGCGCTCTCGCTGTAGGGATTAAAGGACGACTGTTTAAACCTACCTAGCGTCTGGTCTTTTCCTGACTTCGTCTAGGCCGCTACAACACTAGTGCATTATAATCAAGAGTTCATGTGTTGTTGGCATCTTAAACAGCAGATCTCTCTTGATCTTGGTCAAGGCTGAAAAAAATTGGTGGAACAGATCAGCAATGGCAACAACCTGCCATAACCAGAATGACAATGCTGCAAGGCTCCACAAAAACTGTGAATCTGCACTATAACAGATCATAAAAGGGTTGATGAACTGATTTAGAAAAAAAGAATGGGGATATTCATATAAAAGGAAATCTTCTAATTTTTTCATATTTACAGATTTATTTCCAAGAGGCTCCCTGCTATTTTACTTCGGAGTCACGTGAGTGACTTCGTGAAGACCCCGCCAGCACGCATGCGCGGCATATCGTCGCGCGCATTTGCACCGGCAGGCTGGGGGGGGGGGGGGAGTGCGCTCTCTCCTCCAGCTCCTTCAAAAGACCGGCAGGTAAGTATTACCTTCTCTTCACAGGGTGGACAAGGGCCGGAGGACGACGCTGTCAAGGAGCTGAGCTGCGGCCAGCCAAGGGCCCTCATTCCCGGAGCTGCAAGGAACACCGGCAGCTTCAACGCATGGTGGGGGCAGGAATGCGGAAGTCGGGTGCTCCCGCTGATTCAGGGGCCGACTCACCCGAATGGGTTACCGCTCCGGAGCTGGATGCAACGGATCCAGACTCCAAGCCCCCGTCGCCCAAGAAAAGAAGGGGGGATACCGGCATGTGGCAAGGGGTCTCTCTCTTTACAGGCAACCCCTCCCCGAGCTCCAGAAGACCCGAGGGGGCTGGGCCGGGGGACAGCCGCACGACAGGGGAGCCCTGCAATGTGCACAAACGTACCACAGCCAGGGAATCTGCTGTAGTGCAGCCTGGCAACATCACTGCTGCGTCGAGTAGGCCTGCTGGAGCAGATACCGCTGACAACACACCCCGTCAGGCTGCGGTCAAGGGCGGAGGTGGCAGCAGGAAGCGGTCGGTCAGCTCAGCTCTGGGAGCGGCCGACCATGCGCCTCCACACCAAAAGATGGGCATGTGTGGAGGTAAGCCTGTACGGACTCCGGGGAGCCAGGTGCCAGGTTCAGGGGGCCGGCGCCGATTCAACTCACCTGCCTTTCTTATCAAACAGGTGGGCCGCCACAGTCTGGGAGAAGACAGACTAGCGGAGAGTCCGTGCGGGAGTCGTATGATCCTACTTGGGCTGTAGGTCACGACGACCTGCCATTGGACCCTAGACAGCACCTTATGGAGGTGTGGTCCGATGGTGGAAGCCCCAGTGAGTTGCAGGGCCTGGGGAAGTCGGCTTGTCCGCTGCACATAGCAGGGACGGTCGCATAGAGCGGTTGGAGCTCTTAGTGGTGCAACGCCTCCGGCGGGACCGGGAACGAGAAGAGCGGGACTCGCGGGCATCCACTAGCCGTGCAAGGACACCACTCAGCTCCTCATCGTCTCCAGCCAGAAGCATTAATGATTGCCCAGCTGCTGTTTGAAGACGATCCGGGACAGCCAGTGACAGCTGAGCCAGAGCATGAGGAGGATATGCTGGATGTGGTGAGTGAAGTTTGCCGTTTCCACCCAGACAGGTGAACCCCTGCACCACGAATTGGCGGGCACCATTGATTGCCTAATTACGCACCAACTCTGGAGTCAGATTCTCAATAATACCTTGGAGAAAGGTTCTCCACGGGTATAACAACGTTTGCTAGGACCCTGGTCGGGGATAATGTGTCCAGTAAACAGCAAGATGCACTGGCACTCCTATGCAACACCCAGTATGAGATAAACTGCCTGCGTAAGAGCTCCATAAAGCCCACACTCAACCACAAATTCGCGGGGTTGTGCCGGCTATTACCACTCCACCGCCGCATCAGTTGTTTGGAGACCTGTCCAAACAGGTGAAGGGACTGGACAAGAAGGCCAAAACAGCGGGCCTCATGAAACTCCATCGGCCAGACTTCACCCATATCACCGGCAACAGCCTAATACAACCTGGGAACCAAGGCTGCCGGACAGGGCACAAAGATCCTACCTACCTCCATCTCAACAAACACAACGACCTTTTAGGGCAAGGCCAACAGCGGCCTGCTTGGAAAATGCGGCCGCCGGCTCGTCAAACTCCGTAACGTCCACCCAAAACACCGTATGTACGGAACCGCCCTTAACCATGGAGGTAAGGGGGTCTGGTTCCTCTCACGCCGTAGCATCCCTTCCTGCACGAATAGGTGGGCAATTGCGGGCTTCCTTGGACCTATGGGAAAACTGTCACCACAGATGAGTTTATTTTACAAAGTGTTCAAGGGTATATAATTCATTGGAGGTATAAATTCCCCTACCCAGCATTCGCCTCGTAGGAATTTTACTCTATCCCAAAAAGAGGTGGAGGCAGGGCATGCTGAAATTATACGGTGAGCAGAAAAAGGGGTAATTGACAAAACCAAGCATGAACCTATTGAGTTTGAGTTTAATTTGTCACCAGGAGTAAAAAAGAAGGGGGATGTCGGATTATAATAGATTTAACTGAGTTGAACACTTTTGTACAATATACCCATTTCAAAATGATTATTTTTGGAACAGCTAGGCAGATGCTTTACCCAGGGTACTTTTTGGCATGCATCGATTGGAAAGATGCATACTATACAGTGCCCATTGCTGAGGCTCACAGGGAATTCTGAAGTTGTCTGGAAGGGTGCATTGCCCAATGGAATCATCACAGCCCTAGGCTGTACGTAAACCTGTACTGGCTCTTCTCCGACAACAAGATTATATAGTGATGGCATATTGGATGAAATCCTTATAGTGGGGCAGACCCTCCAATTGGCAATTCAAGGAGTGGCTGCAACCAAGGCTATGCTTTTGAGAAGCTGGGGTTGTAATCCATCCAGACAAATCAAAACTGCACCCGGTACGGGTTATGGATTATTTGGTGTTCACCCTAGACACCAATTTAATGAAGTTTACCATCCCAACTAATAAAGCTACTGCTATAATAGAAGAGTGCCACAATCTTGCTTGCGCCAGGGTACCGACCATTCGGCAAACAGCAAAAGTTACAGGCAAATTGGTAGCTACATTCCCAGCTGCACGATTCGGACCGCTACACTACCGAAATTTACAAAGATCAAAAATCACAGCATTAAAAAAAAACAAAAACAAATGCTGGCCGCTTTGATCGGCCAATTCGGTTACCACCGGAAACTGGAAATGAGCTACAATGGTGGATAGATAATATTAAAGAATGTCATTGACTTATTATAGTGAGCAACCCTGATGTTGTGCTACAAACTGACGCAAGCACACAAGCCTGGGGAGCAACTGATACTATGTCCAGTTGTGGTGGCAGATGGAACTCTCATGAGTCTACATTCCTGGAGTCACATGGGATAAACTATATAGAAATGCTGGGGGCATTTCATGGACAGCGGGTTTACTGTCTAATTCACGGGATTACATGTCCGCTTTCAAATAGATAATGCTACAGTAGTGGCTTACATCAATCATATGGGTAGTATCAGGTCGCTAGTTTGTGATGAATTGGCTATTACAATTTGGCACTGGTGCATTGAAAGAAATATTTGGATTACTGCGACCTATTTGCCTGGGAAGCTTAATTCAGTGGCGGACACCAGGTCACGAGTCTTCAATGACAACATTAAGTGGATGTTGAACCCCCAAATTTTGGAGATATTATAGCTCATTTTGGGACACCAGATATTGACCTATTTGCATCCAGGCTGAACCATCGAATACCAATGTATGCGTTGTGGGAACCAGACCCTGGGGCAATAGCAATGGATGTGTTTTTATCCATTGGGGGAAATGGTTTGCTACGCATTTCCCCCATTCTGCCTCACCAGTCGAGTATTGCAGAAAATTAAACTAGACTCTGCAACTGGCATATTTGATCATTTGTGACTGGCCTACACAACCATGGTACCCGATGGTTGTAGAAATTGTAAAGCAACCAGGGATGGTGATTGGGAAACATCCCAAATTGATTACTCACCCCATTACGGGGGGGGGGGGGGGGGTCAGTCATCCTTGCCATGGTCATTTAAACTTGTTGGCCTGCAGGTTCTGAAAGACCACTCATCCGGGCAGGCATCTTGTTAAGAGCCATAGACCTTATCGACGCATCATGCCGAGAATCAACTCGGAAACAATACCTCACCCAAATCAGAAAGTGGGAGACATTCTGTGCCCGGACCAACAAGTCTTCCAACTCGGCAACAATACCTGATGTGTTGGAGTTTCTAGCAGGCCTCCATTTTGATGCTGGCCTCAGCTACAGTGCCATCAACAGCGCCAGGAGTGCGCTGTCCTCATACCTGGATATAGGTGTCGGCTCCAACCACCTGGTGTCTAAACTAATGAGGGGAGTGTTCAACACCAACCCTCCACGACCCAGATATACAGTAACGTGGGATGTGGGGATCGTGCTGACCCTGCTGAGGAGCTGGGCTCCAATAGATGAGCTACCGTTGAATCAGCTCACCCTCAAGGTAGTGATGCTTATGGCACTAACTACAGCCCAACGAGTCCAGACATTACAGAAACTGCAACTGGACAGCATGGTGGCCACCCCTGGTCAAATAAAATTCTGTGTCAAAGAATTATTAAAACAGCACAGGCCAGGAGCGCATGGGCTGCAGTTGGAATTTCGGGCGTACCCTGTAGATGCTACTCTCTGCATAGTCACCCATTTCCACCACTACATCCAAGTTACTGGAGTTATCAGGATGAAGGAACAGGGTCTCCTCATCAGTCATAAACCTCCGCATCATCGGGTGACTACACAGACGATCGCCAGGTGGCTCAGGGTGGTGCTGGATGCAGCAGGAGTTGCTACTGACATTTTAAGTCTCTTTCTACCAGGGCTGCATCCACAGCAGCAGCGAGAGCCATGGAGGTGCCCATGGACCACATTCTCGCCACTGCGGGCTGGGCCAGTGGAAAAACCTTTCAACGTTTCTATAACAAGCCTCTGGCCGCCCCTGCGGCATTCATAGAAGCTATCCTGGGAACCGCTCAGTAAATGTCTGGCCCCAAATTAGGGGTTTTTGTTGTTTATTTGATTAATAACTTGTGTTGATTTTTCAGCCAGTTTCGACTGAACTCCATTAACAGCCTTCCTCCATCAGACTGGCGGCAGTGTGATAAGCATGGACGTTGTCCAGGGCGTGAACTCACAGAGCTTTGAAATCTTCACAAAGTCACTCACGTGACTCCGAAGTAAAATAGTAAGATTAAACAAGAACTTACCAAGTTTGAAGGTTGATCTGTATTTTACGAGGAGTCGCGGTGAGGGATTTCGTGCCCACCGCTCCCACCCTCTATCATAAGGTCAACCAGGTAGTTCTACGTTTTCATCTTACTATTTTTAGTCATGGTTTGGTTCTGTGATTCCACACCGCTGCTTTAAGGATGCCGCGCATGCGTGCTGGCGGGGTCTTCACGAAATCCCTCACCGCGACTCCTCGTAAAATACAGATCAACCTTCAAACTTGGTAAGTTCTTGTTTAATCTTACTATTTTTATTTCACTGCCAGTTACAACAGAATCCCTTAGCTGGTTGCAGAGATCTTTCCCTGTAATAGAGATTCACACAGCAGCAAACAATGATTTCTTTACCACTAGCTCCAGATTCTTCCCATCGAGCTTTTTCTGCAACACTTCCACAAGTTGTGTCTTTTCCAGCAGTGCCTCTTCGTTTTCACAGAGTTTTTCCTTGAAGTCATCCAGCAATTGAGGAAGTTAACAAGCGATTAATACCTCCTAACAGTGATAAAAACTGGGCAACATAGAATGGAAATCACACACACGCAACATTTGTAATTCAAGTGCACCAATAGTTAGGTCTTCAATTCCGCCTTGGTATTAAGACTTTCAAATTAAAATTATCATGAATGAAACCAGGGGATGAAATCATTAATTTGCATTCAATGGTTTAATGGTCCTTTATTGTCACGTGTACCGAGGTACAGTGAAATTTGATTTACCACACAGTCATACCAAAAAAGCAACAAGATACAAAACTACATAAAGATTAAACATAAACAGCCACCACAGCGGCGTGTGAGAATCCCTAGGGCACCCAGCATAAGCGGAGACCCACAGTTCAACGTCCGGGCCAAACTCATGCTCCTTCACCGACCGCTGTATTTCTCTGCAGTCCCTGTCCGCCCAAAGTCAGAAAGCCGTCCACACTCGCACCAGACTCCAGGATCACTGCACTCACGGAAATCCCTCCGAGTCCCCACCAGGACAGGCAGCTCGTCCAACGTGTTTTTCAGCGACGACATATTCCCCACTGTGATGGAAGGCAAATGACTTTTACTATCTTCCTTCTTTTCTCCCGCAGTCGGGGCAATCGAAACACCCGCAGTCAGGGTGATCGAAGCTCCCGCAGTCGGCGATCAAAGCTCCTGCAGTTGGAGCTCCCGACGTTGATCCCTAACAAACAACCTCCAGCTCCACAATGTTAGGCCACAATGCCGGCGGAGACGCAATACGGAAAAAGTCGCACCTCCGTCGAGGGAAGAGTTTTAAAAAGTTTCCCGTTTCCCCCACCCCACCCCCCACATAATACAAAACTAAAGATACGCTAACACACACAAATAAAACAGAATAAAAACAAACAAAAAAACGAAGGGACGAGACAGGCTGTTGGCGAGGCTGCCTCCTACAGTGCCACCCGGTGGTCTTTAGTCACTTATTTACTTGAAACTGCTGACTATCGTTACAAAATTGCATACAGTGAAATGTGAAAAAGGACAAAGAACTTGTCTGCTTGTTTCATCAACGGTAATATCAAGCGTAAATATATTTTTAATAGTTCATTGATCAAAAACGCCGCTGTCAGAGAAACAAAAATGCTAATGCATGAAATGGGCAACCGCTTATTTCTGTCAGCAGCACAGGACTCTATGTGAATGGAGCCCTCTCACTGCCAGTCTCAAGCCTGGTGGAGGAGTACAAATGTGCCAAAGTGAGGCTGAACATGACACTAACAGAATCCCGGGACCCAATAATAAGACGTGTCGCTCCAACCCTAGCAACAGATAGGAAATGGGTTCCAGGAGCAGTGGTACTGGACGCAAAATCCGCCGTCCAACACCGGGACATAGTGGGCCATGTCCAACAAGGCCGAGGGGGCTTTGGCCTGGGAGCAATGAACCCTACCTGGCAAAAGGCTACTCCAGCTGAACGTCGGCACCTGGTGGTGGAGGAGGTGCGCCACCAGGAAGAAGCAGCCAGGTGTGCCAAAGCCATATCCCAAGCCAGACAAGGCCGCTGGATGACGTGGGATGGCGTTGAGAGGAGGAAGATCACATGGAGAGAGCTGTGGACCATGGAGTCAAATAAGTTGAGCTTCATTATCAGAGCCACATGACGTCCTTCCCTCTCCCACAAACCTAAATCTTTGGCTGGGAGAGGATCCAGCCTGCCCCCTGTGTGCAGTTCCAGCAAACCTCAAGCGCATCCTGGTCGGTTGTAAGACCAGGCTTACACAAGGCAGATACACCTGGCGACACAACCAGGTGCTGAGGTGTTTGGCAGCTGAACTCGAGTGCAAGAGAGTTACGACCAACGCCATGCCTAGCAATGCCCAGATAACATTCCCGCAAATACCATCCTTCATCCAGGAAGGAGAGAAACGGAGGGCTAACGCTCTCACTCATGCCCACTGAACACAGCCAGGGACTGGGAAATGCGTGTTGACCTAGGCCAGAGGCTTTCGTTCCCAGTTGAAATCGCAGTTACCAACATGCGACCAGACCTCGTTCTCTGGTCCAACTCCTGTCGCCGTGTTTTCATCATTGAGCTGACGGTCCCATGGGAGGAGGTTGTGGACGAGGCTTATGTAAGGAAAAAGCTTTGATATTGAAACCTTGCAGCAGAGGCAGAGGAGAGAGGTTGGAGCATAAGGTTTGGTCCAGTGTAGGTGGGGTGCAGGGGCTTTGTAGCCAGTACCACCGCAAGGCTCCTGAGGGAAGTAGGAGTCAAAGGGCAGGCACAAAAGAGGACAGTAAAAGAACTTGCCAATGCCGCCGAACGGAGCAGTCACTGTGTGGCTGAAGAGGAAAGATGCTGTCTGGGCTGCCACGTGACCATCTAAAAGCTAGCAATAAGACACACACCCAGGTCTGATCAACCTGTGGTGGGCCTGCCTCGACTGAGGGTGTCTTGTGATAAAAGGCCGAAACACCCAGTGACGTTGAGGTACACAACTGAAGATGTGTCTGATTGTTAGCAAAATTCACCTAGTGGTCATACCCAAGAATGTCAATTGTAGTGAAATCTTAGGGATTGTAACATCCAGTCCTAATAATCAAATTTTCTTTGCACTTTTAATTTTAAGTTCTCGTGCACCTTGTGTGTTGTGACTGCTGGCAGACCAATTTCCCTCCGGGGATGAATAAAGTTTTATTGTATCGTATCGTAAGTGAAAACCAAGGGTCAATTCAGGCTTCAGTGAGAGCCAATAGCTATCTGATGACTGTGTGTGAGTAGTGTTACGTTGGAGCAGAGGAGTTTACAATTGGTGGTCAATGCTGCCCACAAGGTAAGGTGTTATGATGAGCAGCTGACTCCTAGTACCAAGAGCTTGGGTCCTGCTCAGACCAATCTCCTTTATCTTGGAACAAACAGGATGCCCATCCTTTCCAGGGTTGCTTTTACATTAGTGGCCAACCATTGCTCATCACTGCACAGGACAGGAAGAAAATCATGAATGTCATAAATGTCCCAGGTTTACTTAGAGGAGAATGTATTTTTTCAAGTAGTGAACCAATCACATTACACAAATTAACATTTCTCAGCCTCAATATGCACAACCCATCTAATAACAATTAGTAATGCCAATAACAAACAATAAAACATGAAAAACATTTTATACAAGGAAAAACAAAATTCCAAAATATATCATGAATACAAATACAAATTTTGTAAATGCAAATGCAACAACAGGAAATTACAAAAATACTTACCCCTGCCGACGCAGGGGCAGTTCGTTTGCACAAATGCACCTCCACAACCTTAGTGGCTGCAAATTAACCAAAATAATAATTAAATAGAATTGGTACAGAGCAGACAAGCAGAGAAGATTAGTTTAACCGGGCATCATTCTTGGCACGGACATTGTGGGCCAAAGGGCCTGTTCCTGTGCTGTACCGTTCTATGGTCTATGCTCTCGAGTTCCCGTTTAGTTTGTTGTCACACGTACCGAGGTACAGTGTAAAGCTTTTGTTGCGTGCTGACCAGTCAGCAGAAGGACAATTCACGTTTACAATTGACCCAGTTACAGTGCAAGGTAAACCCAGCAAAGTCTGATCAAGGATAGTCCGAGGGTCATCAAAGCGGTAGATAATAGTTCAGTACTAATGATGCGAATGATGAGATTAGCAAATGCCAGAGGGGTTCAATTGAAGAAAATTACACCCAATGTAAAGCAGATAATAAAGAGATTAAAGTGAATGGAGAGGTGGAATTTCTTTAATCAGAGGGTGGTGAATCTGTCTAATTCATTGCCACAGAAGGATGTGGATGCCAGGTCAATGGATATTTTATGGCGGAGATTGATAGATGCTTGATTAGTGCGGGTGTCAGGGGTTATGGGGGAGAAGGCAACAAGTATGAAGTCAGCTGGGCTCTTAAAGTCAGGTAGTTCCAGTGTGTTAAATGATCATACATCGAAATTCCTTACAACAAATAAGCAGAGCAGGATTAAGGGGTCAAAGATGCCTCAATAATGCTCAATAATGGGGAGTTGCAATAATGGACAAATTATGATGCAATGCAATACACAAAATATTTCTGTAACAGTGGATACGTGGAACTTGGGACCTCAAATGTTTTGGAAGCAGCTTCAAATTTCAGTTGACTTTTGGTCATTGAACATGTACATGGTTTCACTTTGATGAACGTGGCTCTCAATGAACACATAATATGAACACATAGTTTTAGGGTAATATTTTACCCAATGGAAAGCCAGCCTATTACAAAACAAAATGTTTAAAGTAGGAAATATCCTGAGTGCAACAATGGAAATAAAACTGAGGCAACTAAAAGGTATAACATGTATGGATCACAAGACAAAGGGCTGCCATTTAAAACAGAGGTGTGCAAGAATTTCCTCTCTCATCCTGGATGATTGTGGAGGTTAGATGACTTGAGGTATTCAAAACACAAGGTAGATCAATTAAATTATGTTATCAATTAGGTCCACTTAATATAAATAATGTTCACAAAATCCACATTACATCCAATTCACACAATGGAAATAACCAAGACAGCAGAACTACCTGTATCAAATCATACACAAACATCCCAAATTATCTTAATTTCACAGATTACATCACCTCACAAAATGGTGCATAAGCAGCAAATTAAAGGTTAAGACACAGATTAAAGTTGCATTTCAATGTAATTTAGTTTAACATCATATTCCATAACTGTGCCACAGTTAATCAGCTTATTTACGACAGCTGCTATAACTGGCCCTACTTGCGAAGAAAGATTGTCATCCTGCACTGCACAAAAGTAGAACACAGCTTGATATCTATTTGTAAACTTGAGCCTTGCAGCACCTCCTATCAGCTGTTATTTAATTCTACTAGTATGGCCAAAGTTATATATATAGATTTCCTTTGCCGATATTGGATTTATCTGTATTTCATCCTGTTTCCATTTCCACGTGCAAGGACACAAAACAAATTGCTTTTTCTATGAGCACTTTCCATTGTTCAGCATTCCAATAATTTTGAATTATTGTCACTTCTTGGATACAGGAAAACACACCAGCTGATTTGGACATGGCAAAGTTCCCCTAATAACCAGATAAAATATCTGGTGAAGTTGGTTCCTGTTTAAGTATTAGGCATCAAAAATCCCCGGTATTCATCAAATAGTACCACTGAACGTAAGACGACAGATTAGGCCTCTAGTTCATCCAGAATTGGCACCTCCGACAGTGTAGCACCTCCAATCACTGGATTGGCAATTCTCACAGGATATGTGTCTATAAACTGACTCAAAAGCAAATCCAGCTCTATTCTCAAAGTAACTAAATCTCAAAACAAAGAAATCAATGGAATTTGCGCTCATAAAATGAGCAGCACAATGGCACAGACGGTAGAGCTACTACCTCACAGCACCAGAGACCTTGGATCGATACGGACATTGGGTGCTGTGGAGTTTGAGTGACTGTGTGGGTTTCCTCCCACACATCCCAAGCACATGCAGCTTTTTAGGTTACCGTAAATGGTCTCCATAAAATTGCCACTAATGTGCAGGAAGTGTTTGAAAAAGGGGAATAACATAGTGTAGCGACACCCGGAGGTGGCTCTGGATAATCGAACCCTCGTGATTGACTCGAGGAGCCACTGAGCGCGGGTGTTCTATTGGTAGTTTTTTTGCTGAAACTGTCAGTAACTGTCAGTCTAGCGCCACACTTGTGGAAGCCACATTGTAAATTTGGTTGTCTTATCGACTCTCGTTGGCTTGTTGTTTAGTTCAAATAAAACAATTCAAACCATCTTACCTTCTCTGACTCGCCAAAATAGCCTATTTTGGGACATAAGACAATAAAACAGTCTTGAACCAGTATGAATGCTGAGACCAAACGATGGCGCCTGAACAAGGCGATTCTTTGTGTGCTGATCTGCGTCTGCGTGCAGACTGTAAGAGGTCTGCTGTCATCCATTGCAATCATACCACATAAGAGATTAGTATACAAACTTAAAGCATACGGCATTGGGGGTTCAGTATTGATGTGGATAGAGAACTGGCTGGCAAACAGGAAGCAAAGAGTAGGAGTAAACGGGTCCTTTTCACAATGGCAGGCAGTGACTAGTGGTGTACCGCAGGGCTCAGTGCTGGGACCCCAGCTATTTACAATATGTATTAATGATCTGGATGAGGGAATTGAAGGCAATATCTCCAAGTTTGCGGATGACACTAAGCTGGGGGGCAGTGTTAGCTGTGAGGAGGATGCTAGGAGACTGCAAGGTGACTTGGATAGGCTGGGGGAGTGGGCAAATGTTTGGCAGATGCAGTATTAATGTGGGTAAATGTGAGGTTATCCACTTTGGTGGCAAAAACAGGAAAGCAGACTATTATTTTAATGGTGGCCGATTAGGAAAGGGGGAGATGCAGCGAGACCTGGGTGTCATGGTACACCAGTCATTGAAAGTAGGCATGCAGGTGCAGCAGGCAGTGAAAAAAGCGAATGGTATGTTAGCTTTCATAGCAAAAGGATTTGAGTATAGGAGCAGGGAGGTTCTACTTCAGTTGTACAGGGTCTTGGTGAGACCACACCTGGAGTATTGCATACAGTTCTGGTCTCCAAATCTGAGGAATGACATTATTGCCATAGAGGGAGTGCAGAGAAGGTTCACCAGACTGATTCCTGGGATGTCTGGACTGTCTTATGAAGAAAGACTGGATAGACTCGGTTTTATACTCTCTAGAATTTAGGAGATTGAGAGGGGATCTTATAGAAACTTACAAAATTCTTAAGGGGTTGGACAGGCTAGATGCAGGAAGATTGTTCCCGATGTTGGGGAAGTCCAGGACAAGGATTCACAGCTTAAGGATAAGGGGGAAATCCTTTAAGACCGAGATGAGGAATACTTTTTTCACACAGAGAGTGGTGAGTCTCTGGAACTCTCTGCCACAGAGTGTAGTTGAGGCCAGTTCATTGGCTATATTTAAGACGGAGTTAGATGTGGCCCTCGTGGCTAAGGGGATCAGAGGGTATGGAGAGAAGGCAGGTACGGGATACTGAGTTGGATGATCAGCCATGATCATATTGAATGGCGGTGCAGGCTCGAAGGTCCGAATGGCCTACTCCTGCACCTAATTTCTATGTTTCTATGTTTAAATCTTTATTTACCCTTTACCTGTACACTGTGGATGGTTTGATTGCAATCATGTATAGGCCTTCCTTTGGCTGGATAGCATGCAAACTCAAGTTTTTCATATGACCATGAACAACTAAACTAAAACGGGTGATCGATGGTCACCATAGAATCACTGGTCCGATACGCCTGATTCATGTTGTATCTCTAAACCAAATTTAACTCGCTTCTAACCAAGAGCTCGTGAAATTCCTTAGTTTCGTTGCTTATGTGATAAAAGTCACTTGGAAAACATATGTAATTTTGTGCACACAAGTCTCCACTATAAAATGTCCTTAAACATTTGGCTTCCCACACTCATACAGATATACAGGAGTGAACATCTTATGTAAATTATCAGCACTATACAAGGTAAGTGGAAAATAAAATTACAATATCTGTATCAATTTTCCAAACAATAACGGTGTATACTCCTAAGATCACAATATATTTAAAAAAATTTGATGATCTTTCCCCAAGCTGACAATTTCCAGATTGAATTTATCCTCCTGATAGTCACGTACTTGCACAAGGTAGAGCAAGTAATTAGAAAAATACAAAGAAGGCTATTGTCTACTGCGAGGGGAATTGATTACAAAGGTATGCAGATTACGTTTTAGTTTCTGCGGATATTCGCGACACTTCCCCTGAAAGAATTTTTACAGGAAAGGTCTCAGAATATAGAAATGTTAAGAATAACAAGTTGGTCAGGTTAAGTTTGCTAAACTTATAGCTGAAATGAGATAGGTCTTCTCACTGTTTTCTCACTGTTACCATCGGATAGGAGGCACAGAAGTGTAACGCCCACACTCCCAGTTCAACAAAAGCTACTGTCCCATCAGGTACTTTAACTGACCTAATGCTACGACAGCAACAGAACATTAAAGACCATCTCTTGGCAACCATGGATTGTTTAATTTTCTGAATTCCATTTTATAGACAATAGACGATGCCATATGACTATTACCTAAATGGTGCAGGAGCAGGTCATTTGGCCCTTTGAGCCTGCACCACCATTCACAGTGATCATGGTTGATCATCCACAATCAGTAACTGTTCCTGCCTTCTCCCCATAGAATAGAATATAGATTATTGGAGGTGTTTCAGTTTGTTCGTGCATCCAAATAATTTATCACATCAAATTCCTTTAGTCCACTGGAAGTAGATCACCAAACTTCAGAGATTTCCTGCTTCTATCGCCATAAACTCCTAGCACTATGTCATTAATCCTAACATCAATTTCTTTCAATTCCTACCATCCACACGTATAGAAAGCTAGTTGCGCCCTCCTTAATAGGGCACATAGTATTGGGGGTAGAGTGCTGGCATGGATAGAAAATTGGTTGGCAGACAGGAAACAAAGTGTAGGGATTAACGGGTCCTTTTCAGATTAGCAGACAGTGACTAGTGAGGTAACGCAAGGCTCAATACTGGGACTGCAGCTATTTACAATATACATCAATGATTTAGATGAAGGGATTCAAAGTAACATTAGCAAATGTGCAGATGGCACAATGCTGGGTGGAAGTGTGAACTGTGAGGATACTATGAGAAAGCAGGGTGGGTGAGTGGGCAGATGCATCGCAGATGCATTTTAATGGGGATAAATGTGAGGTTATCTACTTTGGTAGCAAAAACAAGGAGGGCAGATTATTATCTAAATGGTGTCAAGTTGTGAAAAGGGGAAGTGCAACGGCATCTGAGGGTCCTTATTCATCAGTCAATGAAAGTAAGCATGCAGGTACAGCAGGCAGTGAAGAAAGCGAATGGCACATTGGCCTTCATAACAAGAGGAGTTGAGTATGGGAGCAAAGAGGCCTTCTGCAATTGTATAGGGCCATAGTGTAACCACACCTGGAATACTGTGTACAGTTTTGGTCCCCTAATTTGAGGAGGGACTTTCTTGCTACTTAGGGAGTGCAGCATAGATTTACAAGGTTAATCCCGGGATGGCGGGATTGTCATACGCTGAGAGAATGGAGCGGCTGGGATTGTGTACTCCGGAGTTTAGACGAGGAAACACTTCTTCACACAGAGTTGTGAGTCTGTGGAATTCTCTGCCTCGGAGGACGATGGAAACGTTTCTCTGTATACTTTCAAGAGAGAGCTAGATAGGGCTCTTAAAGATAGCAGAGTCGGGTGATATGGGGAGAAGGCAGGAACGGGGTACTGATTGGGGTTGATTAGCCTCGATCACATTGTCCATTGTCTCAGCGGGATAGACAGCATTTCTGGAGGGAAGGAATTGGTGACGTCGAGATCCTTCTTCAAACTTATATCACGAGTCAAGAGTGTTTTATTGTCATATGTCCCAGATAGGATAATGAAATTCTTACTTGCTGCAGCACAACAGAATATGTAAACATAGTGCATAACGGGAGAAGAAATATAAGTTCAGTGTGTGTATGCTCATGCACACATACTCAATAAATAGCAAATATAGTGCAATAATAATAATAGTCTGTTGCAGTTCAGAGCTTATTTTTTTGTCGTGTTTAATAGCCTGATGGCTGTAGGGAAGCAGCTGTTCCTGAACCTGGACGAAAACACTATTCTCATTGGTGAATGTGGAGGAGTATGACTTTATTTATTTATTCATAAATTTTTTAAAATTTTTTTTGAGCGTGAGAACTTCTGTCATCAGCGTGAGAGAAGCGTGACAATTTTCTCTAATGCGTTAGTCTCACGCTCAATGCGTGAGAGTTGGCAGCCCTGTGTAACATTGCTAAACGATGATCAAGGAAACGGTCCATTCATTGTTGGCTGCGGGTTAGGTGTTCCTGCTCAGTGCTAACCCCCAGGATAGCGAATGTGGAGCTAACAGCAATCCAACTGAAGATGATGAATATGTCACTATACTCTTTCTTGGTGGAGATGATCAATGCCAGCAATTCTGTGCGGCACAAGTTAATAGGGAGGTTGCACGGCAGTCGAGGTCACGACCCGTGCCCGTACTGTCGCCACGCAATGCCGTCTGGAGTATAAGCGGTGAACGTCAGGTAACCACTTACTCTGGCTGCCAGTACAGTCTTCTGCCCCGGCATCTGTACTCCACGCTGACTGTCCCCGCGGCCGGGGGGGGGGGGGGGCGGCGGTGTGGGTGGTGGTCGGGGGGGGGGGAGGGGTGTTGGGGAGGTGGTGGAGGGTGGTCGGGTGGGGGGGGGGGTGACGGGGGTCATGGTCGGGGGTGGTGGGTGGTCGTGGGTGCCGGTGCAGTGCGGCCAGTGACTCTGGGTGGGCGGAGGGGCCAGACTGTCCCCAACTCAGCTCGGATTCTGAGCAAAGAGCGCTCAGTCACCCTCCACAATTATTTACAGCACAAAAATTGACCATTTCAGCGGTTTATAACAGGTAAGAAAGTATGCTTTGTGCGTGTTAACAGTGTATGCCGGAGGCTGCCGTGTCCTCCAGAAGGATTGAGCTGCTCCGTGAGCTGCACGCCCTTTGACCCGATGACCTTTCGTGGCAACCCCCGTAGGCGAGTTTGGTATTCCGAAAAAATGCAAGGAATCATTGGATTTGTCAAAGGACAAGCGCTATATTAAAAAAAACGAACGAAGCGTTGTAGATTCAGTGAGTATAGATTTTTCAATTTTGTTTTTGTCAGGTGGCAGATAGAGGGGCCAGATACGAGTGGGAGATGGGGGGGGGGGGGGGGAAGTGGGAGACAGGGTGGGGGGGATAAGACTGGGGGATAAAGACCGGGAGACGGGGAGAGAGACCAGGAGACAGGGTGGGGGTGGGGGAGAGACTGGTCCATATCCCTCCAAACCTGTCCTATTGCACCTATCTAATTGTTTCTTAGTCACCAGCAGAATTATTTTCTAGTCTTCGTACATTCAAAAATTTTGTGCTGAGCAATGAAGCAGACAGGCTCCAGATAAAGCTGGCTGGCGACGCTCACTTGTGAAACGATGATTACACTCAAAGTTGGTGCAGTTATCTTTATTTCAACAAAAAACGATTCATAAAACTTGATTTACTGCTCAAAAGCCTTGGAAAAACTCCATTATTTTTTTTTTTGTCAATTGTTATCCTTCGTGTAAGACTGATTGCATTCATTATATAGTTTTATCCGAGTTAATTGAACCTCTCTACTAAATCAGAGGCCCCAAGTCTCACACCCGGCACCTGCGTGACTGTGGTTCTGTCGCAGCTCAGGCGGATCCCGCTGCAGTACTCAGGGAGAGCCGCATTGTAGGGGCTGCCATATGACAGTCAGTGTTATACTGTGACCAGTCAGTGCTCTCGAGTGAATGCTCAATATTTCAGCATTATACTGAGAAAAGCATATGTGTTATTTTTAAAACTAATTCATTAATTGTGATAAATTGTTGCTGTAAATAACAGTGCATGTATTTTTCCCTCTTCAACAAGTATGTCTATATGCCTTCAATAACCATGAAACTCTGCTAGCCTGTTTTTTATAAGATAATGTGTAAGATCAGTGTGTTTTATGCTGCTCATCTCCCCATAGGTTCTGAGTTATATATCGCTAGCATTTCTGTCCCTGATGTAGACGCCTGTCGGAATTCTAACGGGACTATTGTATTTAACTGTCCAAGTGATTATTGTGGGAAAATGGAAAGCGTGTTTTAAAATGGTTCAGCAAGACATAGGAGACAGTGATCGACTTCGGATGCGTGGCGGTAACATACCCCAGTTTGCATTGACAGCGCCGGGGTGGAGCTGATTGAAAACTTCAAATTCGTAGGAGTCAATATCACCAACAACTTCTCCTTGACAACCCATATTGAAGCAACGACCAGGAAAGCGCAGCAACGCCTCTACTTTTAGCAATATAATTCAAGTAGCCGCAAAATAGTAGAAATCAGCATGGTGTGTGGCCTGCTGTGGGGAACCAATATATATCGGTGGAGACACAAGGAGCTGCAGGCAGATGCTGGAACGTGTGTAGAACACAGAGTGCTGAAGTAACTCACTGGGTCAGGTAGTATTTCTGGAGGATGTGAATATTTGACGATTCGGGGTCGCGACACTTTCATCGGATCCTCATTCATTCTGAAACAAGAGCCCCGACGTGAAACGTCGCATATCTACAGTGCCTTCCATAATGTTTGGGACAAAGATCCATCATTCATTTATTGCCTCTGTACTCCACAATTTGAGATTTGTAATTTAAAAAAAAAAAAAAAACCACATGTGGTTAAAGTGCACATTGTCAGACTTTAACAAAGGCCATTTTTATACATTTTGGTTTCGTCATGTAGAAATTACAGCAGTGTTAAAAGATAGTCCCCCATTTCAGGGCACCATAAATGTTTGTGGAACACAGCAATGTCATGTAAATGAAAGTCGACATGTTTAGTATTTTGTTGCATAACCTTTGCATGCAATGACTGCTAGGAAGTCTGCAATTCAAGGGGCATCACCCGTTGCTCGGTGTATTCTATGGTGATGCTCTGCCAGGCCTGTATTGCAGCCATCCTTAGCTTATGCTTGTTTTGGGGGGCTAGTCCCCTTCAGTTTTCTCTTCAGCATATAAAAAAGGCATGCTCAATTGGGTTCAGATCTGGTGATTGACTTGGCCACTCAGGAATTGACTATTTTTTAGCTCTTGAAAACTCCTTTGTTGCTTTAGCAGTATGTTTGGGATCGTTGTCTTGTTGTAGATGAACTGTCCGGCCAATGAGTTTTGAGGCATTTGTTTTGAACTTGAGCAGATATGATGTGTCTATACACTTCAGAATCCATTATGCTACTACCATTAGCAGTGTAATTTCAATGAAAGATAACTGAGCCAGTACCTTCAGCAGCCATACATGCCCAGGCCCTAACACCCCCACCAGCGTGTTTCACAGACAAAGTGTTATGCGTTGGATCTTGGGCAGTTCCTTCTCTCCACCATACTTTGCTCATGCCATCACTCTGATATAAGTTAATCTTCGTCTCATCTGTCCACAACAGCTTTTTTTACAGAACTGTGGTTTCTCTTTTAAGTACTTCTTGGCAAACTGCATCCTGCCATCCGACGTTTGCACTAACCAGCGATCTGCATCTTGTAGTGTAGCCTCTGTATTTCTGTTCATGAAGTATTTTGTGGACAGTGGTCGTTGACAAATCCACACCTGACTCCTGAAGAGTGTTTCTGATCTGTCAGACAACTGTTTGCGGATTTCTCTTTATTATATAGAGGATTCTTCTGTCATCAGCCGTGAAAGTCTTCCTTGGCCTGCCAGTCCCTTTGTGATTGGTAAGCTCACCAGTGCTCTCTTCGTAATGATGTTCCAAACAGTTGATTTTGGTATGCCTAAGGTTTGGCTGATGTCTCCAACAGATTTTTATTCTTGTTTCTCAGTCCCAAAATGGGCTTATTTGACTTTCATTGCACAACTTTGCTCCTCATGCTGATTAACAGCAATAAAACTTTCCAAAGGTGATGGAAAGAACTGGAGGAAAGACTAGGTGCTGAGAGCTCTCTTATACCTGCATTAAGGAGGCACTGAAACACACCTGAGCAATTTCAAAAACCTGTGAAGCCATGTGTCCCAGACATCATGGTGCCCTGAAATGGAGGGTCTATGAGGAATAAACACAGCTGTAATGTCCACTAGTGAAACCAAAATGCATAAAAAGGCCTTTAATAAAATCTGACAAAGTACACTTTAACCACATGTGATTTTTTTCTATTGCAAATCTCAAATTGTGGAGTTGCAGAGGGCAAATAAATAAATTATGGGTCTTTGTCCCAAACATTATGAAGGGCCACTGTATGTCCTCCAGAAATGCTGCCTGACCCACTGAGTTACTCCTGCACCCTTGTGTTCTACTAAACATGGCAGCGTTCCATTGCTGTCACGGTCCGCTTGCTTATTTAAAGTAGAACTCATTGGTTAAGGAGGTGTTAGTGTTGTTCACCAATGAGGTCGCTGCAACCCATTACGTGGTAGTTGCTGGCCTTTCAGTGCCAGAGACCTGGGATTGATCCTGTCTGTACGGAGTTTGTACGTTCTCCCCGTGAACAGCATGAGTTTTCTACATGTGCTCTGGTTTCCTCCCAATCTCCAAAGAGGTTAATTGGATTTGGTAATATTGTAAATTGTCCCTAGTGTATGGTAGCGTGTGGGGGTCGTGAGTCTGCACGGCACGGTGGGCCGAAAGGTCCCTTTCTGCGCTGCATCTCTAAACTAAACTAATCATGATATGCTGATGGCTGAGGCAATGGATAGATCACTGAGATAATTACATTTTATTGGTGGTCTTGGTCGTTGGTGATATATTACTAAGCTGGCAATTGGAGGACATTTACACTTCTCCTCTCTGGGGCAGGGTGGAACTTGTATTGACTTGGGTTTGTCAAAAGGTGAGTTGTTCGCTGTAGAATTCATAACCCCTCCCCTGATCTACTTTTGTGAATTTACATGGCTGGCCCAGTTGAGTTGCTGCTCAAATGCTAACCTCCAGAGAAGTGAATGTGGAGATAAACAGTAATCCAAATGAAGATATCAACGAAATGTAGTTTAAACTCCTTCTTGTTGAAGATGATCAGTGCCAGCACTAGCGGGGCACATGGTAATCGACAAGATGCTGCTTAGATCATGTTTACTGTAAAAATGAACTGCCCTGTTTGGTGAAAAGTTGCAAATGGAATTGAACATAATGCGCATCCCTACACTGGTATGAATGTCATTCACGAACGCAGCTGGGCCAAGTTCGCTGCCCGAGGAGCTATCAGCAGTTTGCGCTTTTTGTTTAGTTCAAACCCTAATTATCAGTTTGAAGAAAGTCACAAGAGACGCAGCCAGGGAGGCGGAGCATCCGTCCCATATTTTTGTTCCATGCTCTAAAGTGGATAATGTTCACACGTTGACAAAACCTTTGCTATGTTGCCAATAACATCATTAAATTCATAAGTGCTTTTCTGTTACTTATTATCAAGTTTGCGTGAATAGTTTGTTCGTGTGTGTGGGAACTGCTGGCCCCCTGGTCCAAAAAAAAGCTCGTCCACTGACACATCCGTGACCTTCCCAATTGCCCAATGAATACGGTTCATAGCACTGCCCTCTGGCCTTGTAGGTCCCTCTGCATTTTGCCAAATGAAACTTCCCTCGAACATATTTGACAAATTCCCTCCCATCTAATCCCTCAGCACGATGATCGGCTATGGATGAGTTGGGCCGAAGGGCCTGTTTTCAGTGCTCTAGGACATGACTCTATGGCTATGTCAGTCCCCAAGTCTATATTGGGAAAGTAAATACCCCGAACTGTGACAACATCAGCAGCTGCCTGCGCATATCCCGGCATTATTAACGCTTCCAATTCCCGTTGAATATTTGGGGGCAACTACGTCCCCACCATGGTGATAATTCCCTTTTAATTTCTCAGCCCCGCTCATACATCATCACTGAATGAACCATCAATAATATATAACCCCTATAACTCATATAAACAAATTACAGACCGGAAACTGGCCCTCTCGGCCCTTCCAGTCCGTGCCGACCATTTGTTTTTCCCCTAGTTCCCATCTTCCGGCACTCAGACCATTACCCATCCATTCCCTTCACGTAAATATACCTATCCACTTTTCTCTTAATTGTTTTAAAATCGGTTCTGCTCCACCACTTCTGCTGGAAGCTGATTCAACACAAGCACCCACCCTCTGAGTTAAAGAATTTCCCCTCACGTTACCCCGAAACCTCTGTCCCTTAATTTCATTGTCATGCCCTCTTGTTTGAATCTTCCCTACCTCAATTGGGAAAATATTTCCAATCTGTCATATCCCTTTCATCATTTTAAAGACCCATCAAGTCCCCCCTTAACTTCTGCGCTCCAACTGAATAAAGGACCTTAACTTGTTCAACCTTTCGCTGTATCATAGTTGCTGGGACCTGGCAACATTCTAGCTAAATCTCCTCTGTACTCTCCTCTATTTTGTTGACATCATTCCTGATAACTAGGCGTCCCAAATATTGTACACATACTCAGAATTGGTTTACAATGCCTTGTACAATTTTAACATTTACTTCCATACTCCTATATTCATTGCTTGATGTATAAAGGCCGAGCACACCAAAGGCTTTCTTTACCACCTAATCTACTGCGATCCACCTTCAGGGAACTATGCACAGTTATTCCTAGATCCTCTGTCCAACAGCATTCTCAATTCCCTACCATTTACATGTACGTCCCTATTTTGAATTTGTCTCTGCAAGATGTAGCACTTCACACTTTAACAGCATTAAACTCATCTGCCATCTTTCAGCCACTTTTCCAAATGGCCGAAATCTCTCTGTAGACTTTGAAAATCTAGTTCATTATCCGCACACCACCTATCTTAGTTCATTAGGACAATAATAAAGATAAATTAAATGACAATATTCTTGTCGCCTGCAGGGAAATTTGAATATACCTGGCCAAATGATGTTTAGTCCAATTATAAATTGCCCTGGTAAGACCACATCTAGATTAATGGTTATATAATTATTGAAAATATAATTGTTCAATACTTAGTTCGCTGAGAAACGGTTTTCATAAATGCATATTTGGCAGTGAATGAATGAATACTTCATTGTCAATGTGAGAAGTCACAGTGATATTGTTGCATAACCAATGTATGAATAGTGGCCATGAAGGGGCATTACAAAGTGCAGGTCCTCTATTCCTTCCCCCCCCCCCCCTCCCCCCCCCTCACGGCTTTCTTCCTTTGGTTTATTTTAATGGTTCCTAGTAATGGAGTAGAAATAGCCATTTCGGCCCACTGGTCTACCTGCCATCAACGTGGAAATATCAATCATTCTCTCACCGTTAATCTCCAGCCTTCTCCCAAACTTTGACACTATTACAATCAAGAATCGGTCCAAACTCTCAATGTGACCTTCCACATGAAATCCGCAGATTCACCATCCGGAT
>JAVHYY010000746.1:0-45000 GCA_035221665.1 Okamejei kenojei
TATAAAGTTACCGACAGGAAAAGTTGATTAGGTTAGACTTGTCCTTGCTATCAATAAAATGTCAAATTTCATTTCCACCCCTTCAATACTAACCATATGAACGAATCTGAATGTCCACTGCTAGCCATTGTTTGAGAAACAATTTAAACCTTCCCCGATTGAACAGGAACATCATTTAATTCACGTCTGTCCATTTATATTCCTTACCTCTGCATCTCCTGCGGCCTTGTGTACTCACCTCTGTAGAGAAAGCCACACTTTCCCCTGCATGCTGCAGCCTGCCTATTTCCGATATTGAAACCTAACCTTCATCCTGCATCCACATTATTCCTGTCCTATGATAAAAACCTTTTGCTTGCTGCACCGCTAATTAGGGCCAGTTTTTTAACATCGTCAATGACAGTCTTGACCCTTTTGCAAGGTTACCTCCAACAACAGATGGAAGGTGGATACACGGCGGTGCACAAACTCGCCAAATTCGGAATTAAGCACGAGCCCTAATACGGTTCCCCTATATTATTAATATCAAAAATCCATTACAAAGAATCCCAGTCCGTCCCGGGTGTACTTCACCATATTGCATGTACCAATAACTTTCACCAAAGCTGTAATACCTGAGCTGGACAACTATTTTAAGCACTTTGTCGAAAACACTTCATCTCCTGACCCGACAGCATACCCATCTGTGACCAAATGTGGTGATTAAACCACGTTACCCAGGGAGATCACAATTAACAGAGCTTTATTGTTTTTTGCTGCTTCTCCATAGCTAAGCACCTTAACTAGTGAGAGCATAACACAGAATTGCAGAGCGTGTGCCAATTCTACATCAATTCGCCTCTCCCGCCTCTCTAGGCTCAAAGGCTCAGCAAACTTCCCAGCAATGTTCGGAAAATCACCTCCAACCGAACTCCTTTACTGCGCTCCCCCAGCATAGAATCAGTGTCCAGCAAACTCAGCCCTGATAGAACATCCTGCGCGAGCCAGGCAGATATTCTGCAGCCCTGTAACAGCGTGCTGCGTGCTAGCACAAGCTCTTCTCCCACAGCCTGGCTTGGGCAATCCACTCCTCTCACTGGAGCTGGTCCCTGTCGACATTCTTTGTAAAAATAAATCTCGACCAGGAGAGCCATGTACACAACGGACTCTCCCTATTGAGGGTATAACCTCCAGGCCCTAACTCAGGTCTACGGCCGTTACACACACACACTGCCCATGGCCTTCGCGCCTACGAGTCAAGCCTCCCGCTCACAAGGCAGTGGGTCCGCAACACACTAGGCTGTGTAGCCAGCACCGGACCATGTTACCAGACGGGCCTCCATCCACAACACTCATCCCTGGCCACTTTCCTTTCCTACCTCCGGAGCGCCTCGCCGTGACAAACTCTCAGGATCTCTCACTCTCTCTCTCTCCTCTGCTGAGCAAATATCTACAATAACTCTCACCGCGCAGAAAATGAGCTCGAGAGAGCGCGCGAGCGCGCAGATTAAACACGTACCTCCGTTTTTTAAACTTACCGCTTGGAAGAGCGCTTGCTAGCTCCAACAGGCCGCACACATGGCACCAACGACTTGAAATGTCATGAGGCACCAACGGCTATGATACGGTGCTTCTTATATCACGTAGTCACCACTTGACTCCGGGAGTTAAATCACAGTCCCCTGCTGCTCACTCCTTTCAGTATTGAATCGGGTGTAACTGTCTCTTTGGAGCAAGAATACTGAGGCGACCTTACAGAGGCTTGTGAAAAATGATGTCGAACTACTAGCAGGATTGAGTAATGTGACAGTAGTTCTCAGCGCTGGGAAATACTAAACCCACACAACTTCAGTTTATTGAAAAGAAAGGAAAGATTTCCGGGAATTACAGATGGCCAGGCAATTCCACACCATAGTGGAGTAATAACAATCTCTTCATAGTGGTTGGTGGGGACAGATGCTCGACACAAGCAATACCCAGCATTTGACAGCCTTCCTGGTAGGAAAGGGAGGTATAGAGACAAATACACGTGAAGAGATCGACTTGTTAAACTCATTCACGTCATGGAACATCGGAGGGGGTGGCCTCATAGGCAATCTCCGGTCTGCAGGGAGATGAATCGGGCCGAAGAGCCTGTTTTCCCTGCTGTTCTCAATGACCAATTCACAGCACTGGAATCAGCCTGGTTCCGTCACCCTCAAGTGCTGTGTCATCGTGCCGGCCCGCCTGCCCCCGTTTGTAAATTCCTTCGTCTTAAATCGCACCAATCACTCACCAATAATATAAGTATCTGGGTCCCACACTAAGTCTTCCACACCCCACTAGTTTCCTGCACTGCCAATTCTGAAAAGGGACCCGGTCATTCCTACACTTTGCTTCCTGTCTGCCAGCCAGTTTTTGTATCCATGTCAATACCCCCAGTCCAAAACCATGAGTTTGTAGTCTTTTGCGCACGTCATCTCCTTGTGTGGGACCTTGGCAAAGGCTTGTTGAAAGTCTGGATCCACCACATCCCCTGGCTCTCCCTATTCCATTCTACTTCTTCCACAAGAGAGCAATCCTCGAGAAATTCTGGGGGAAGAGAGGGGAGAGAAAGAGAGAGAGAAGAGAGAGAGAGCGGAACATAAAGAGCGAGGGAGTAGAGAGAGGTGGGAGAGGCGGGGGGAGGGGTGGAGGGTGGAGATATAGAGGGCCGAGAGAAAAGGGGGACTGTGAGGGGGAAATATAAGAAATGAGAGACAGAGGAGAGAAGGGGAGAGAAGAAGAGATGGGACAGTGGAGATGGAGGAGAGAATGAGGGGGCAAAGAGAGAGAGAGGGTTGGGAGAGAGAGGGTAGGGAGAGAGAGGGGGGGTCAGGAGAGAGGGAGAAAGTTTTGGGGGGAAGATTTGGGGGTTGAAGAGGAGATTAGAGGAGGGGAGAGAGAGGGGAGAGAAGAGGAAGAGGGGAGAGAGAGAAATGGACAGAGGGGATGAGAGGGGTTGAGGGAGAGGTGGAGAGAGAGGGGAAGGAGATCGGGAGAGAGAGGAGGAGAGAGAGAGCGGGGGAGAGAGAGGGAGGGAGAAGGGAGACAGAGAGGGGAAGAGAGAGGAGAGGGTGGGAAAGAGAGAGAGAGATGGGTAGAATGGAGGGGAGAGAGAGGGAGATGAGAGGGGGACGAGTGAGTGGGGCAGAGAGAGGAGAGCGAGAAGACAGAGGGGGCAGGGAGAGGAGAGGGGCGAGAGAGAGAGAGAGAGAGGGGGAGAGAGAGAAGAGGGAGGGGGCAGGGAGAGAGAGGGGAAGTGAGAGAGAGAGAGGGGAGTGAGTGGGGCAGAGAGAGAGAGCAGAGAGAGAGAGTGGGGCAGGGTGAGGGAAGGGGAGAGAGAGAAGAGAGAGAGAGGGAGAGTGAGTGGGGCAATTGAGAAGAGCAGAGAGAGAGAGGGGGCAGGGTGAGAAGAGGGGAGAGAGAGAGAGAGAGAGAGGAGAGTGAGTGGGCAGTGAGAGAAGGGGGGCAGGAGAGGAGAAGGGGAGAGAGAGGCAGGAAGGGAGAAGGGAGAGTGAGAGAGAGAGAGGGAGCGGTGAGGGGGGCAGTGAGAGAGAGCAGAGAGAGAGAGGGGGCAGGGTGATGAGAGGGGAGAGAGAGAGAGAGAGAGCAGGGAGAGTGAGTGGGGCAGTGAGAGAGAGGGGGACAGTGTGAGGAGAGAGGGGAGAGGAGGGGAGAGAGATAGAGGGAGAGTGAGTGGGCAGTGAGAGAGAGCGGAGTTAGTCAGGGGGCGAGGTAGAGAGGGAGAGAGAGAGAGAGAGAGAGAGGGAAAGTGAGTGGGAGCAGTGAGAGAGATAGCGGAGTTAGTCACGGGGCAGGGTGTAGAGAGGGGAGAGAGAGAGAGAGAGAGATAGGGAGAGTGAGTGGTGCAGTGAGAGAGAGGGGGCAGGTTGAGGAGGCGATAGAGGGGAGAGAGATGATGAGGGGAGAGAGGGGGTAGAGAGTGTGTACCACAAAATCCTCCCCACCTATTCACCTTAAAGTGTCGCTGTGTAAACGTACCCTTCCTCCAGCAGCCGTTCAATGTTAGTAAATTGTAAGAAGAAAAATTTTGTTTTAGTAATTCGGGAGAACAAACGTTTATTTCAGTAATAATACAGAAAAAAGTGTATTTAATGAAACTTCAAGAAAATTTTTTTAAATTTAAAAAGTTTATTGTTCAAAATAAAAAAGTCACTTTCGCTAGTAATTAGAGAGAAGAGGGAAGTTTGTTTTTGAAATAAAAATCAAACAAGTTTGTTAGTAATAGAAAATTACTTAAAATAAAGTTATTTTTCAAATAAAAATCAAAATGTTCACTTTTTGAAAGTTTAAAAAACTTTCAGCTAAATATATTAACAGTTTATTTTAGTCGAGTAGAGAAGACAAATACTAATACTCTTTTCAATCCATTTTCTGAATGGAAGAAAAATGAGTTTTAGTTTGGAACTAGAAGAATGAATAATCCACAATGAGCGTTGTATGCACTGGCCTCACTCGCTGGAGTTTAGAAGAACGAGGGAAGGGGCACCTCATTGAAACTTCATCGAATAGTGAAAGGCGTGATAGAGTGGATTGGAGAGGATGTTCCCACTAGTGGGAAAGAGTTTACGACCAGAGGGCACAGCCTACAGACTTAAAGGACGTTCCATTACGAAGGAAGATAGGAGGAATTTCTTTAGGCCCAACATGCCGTTAGCTTCTTCACGCCTGCTGTACCTGCTGCATGCTTACTTTCCGTGACTGATGACAAGTCACCCAGATCTCGTCGTACTACCCCTTTTCTCCCAACTTGAGATCATATCCGATACATCATCTGCCTTCCTGTTGCTTGCCACCAAGAGTTTTCCAGAGGGCTTGTGTACAACAACAAAGCCGTAATGGCAGGCTTCGTAACAAGACGCTGGTCCAGTACGTATTTGGAGCCTTGTCGAGCAGTGTTGGGCCCCGCGATCTGAGGTAGATGTGCCGGCTCTGGAAGAGGAGACCCAGAGGAGGGTTTACCGGAACGAAACCAGGAATGAGTGGGTTAACGAACGATGAGCGTTTGTCGGCGCTGGGCCTGTACTCGCTGGAGTTTAGAAGAACGGGTGGGGGGGAGACCTAATTAAAACTTCACTGACTAGTGGAATGTCTGGATGGAGTGGATGTGCAGAGGATGTTTCCACTAGTGGGAGAGTCTAGGACCAGAGATCACAGCCTCAGAATTAAAGAATGTTCCTTTAGGAAGGAGATTAGGTGGAATTTCTTTAGCCAGAGGGTGGTGAATCTGTGGGATTTGATGCCACAGACATCGATGGAGGCCACAGGTCAGTGGATATATTTAAGGCAGAGATACATAGATTGTTGATTAGTACGGGTGTCATGGGTTATGGGGAGAAGGCCGGAGAATGGGGTTAGGAGGGAGAGATAGATCAGCTATGATTGAATGGTGGAGTTGACTTAACTACCCTCTCTCAGATCTGAAGCTGCACTTTAATTTTCCGCATTATGTGCTTTTCTTTCCATTGCATCCCGGAGAGGGACAACTAGTATTTCTAACCAGTGTTAATTAAGATGAAAATAAGAAGTTAATGCATCTTCACATGCCGTGTTTACCAGCGAGGAGAGAGCAGCAAGATGGAGTTAGTGCTCATGACAGATGAGATTAATTAGGGATACTGAACATCAGTTAACCCTTTATAGTCAAACATTTGAAATAACAACCAGTTCTCAGTTCCGTCGCACACTACCCAGATATATTTTCACCAGTGGCAACACTGACAACATTTGCCTTGTGCTGACCCACTGTAGAAGATTGGACATGTTTGCAGGTTGCCTATCCATGTGTGACCATTGGACAAACTGCTGTACTAATAATGTTAAAAAGTGTGATTAACCGGATTTGTCTTAAAATGAATCTGTTCATATATGAGAGATTTGGTCTCCATATATTAAATATTCACAGGGTCATAATGGCTCAGTACGAGGGCTCGACTGAGGCCTGAATATTAGAATGATGAAGAAATATATATAATAAATCATGCCTATATCTCCAAGGATGGATTAATGACTGACACTCCATTCACTATCATATTTCTTATACTCTTTTTCACTATCTTTTCTTACTTTAACAAAAAATTAGAAAAATGTTTTTTTTTTTTTTTTTTGTATTTTTTTTTTTTTTTTTTTTTTTTTTTTTTTTTTTTTTTTTTTTTTTTTTTTTTTTAGAAACAATAAAACTTAAAAATTTAATATTAATAAGAATATAAATATTATTAATATCATGAAGGTATCATTAATATCATGTATTTTCAATTTTATAAAACATATATTTAGACTTTAAAATCAATGATAATACAAATATTATTAACAGTATGAATATATCATTAATATTATGTATTTTCAATTATGCAAAATAGTGTACTTTTTATTAATATGTTTCTGTAATAAAAATACTTAACAAAAATGAATCTGTTCTACGATCCCAACACAGAGATCAATGACCAAGTGAGGAATATCTTACTGCACTATTTGTGCACACACACACCCTCCAGTTATAGAGACATAGAGACATAGAGTCTCACAGCATCTTCAGCCCAGCCAGCCTGCCTGCCTGCCCACACCGGCCAACATGTCCCATCCCCATATTCCTATAAATGGCCTGTCTGTCTGTCGATGCACCTGTCTAAATGTTCCTTAAAGTTTGCGGTGACAATGTTTAGTTCGTACCTTTATATAGTTACAAGGAGAGGTAGCTGAATGGATTGAAATTTGGCTTCAGGGAAGGAAGCAGAGTGTGATGGTAGAAGGAAGGTTGCTTCTCAGACTGGAGGCCAGTGACTAGTGGTGTGCCTCAGTGTTCAGTGCTGGGCCCGTTACTGTTGTCATCTACATCAATTATTTGGATGAGAACTTACAGAGCAAGTTTAGCAAGTTTGCAGATGATACAAACGTGGGTGGTTTTACTGATAGTGAAGATGTTTGTGATTAATTGCAGTAGGGTCTTGATCGATTGGCCAAGTGTACTGGGGAATGGTTGATAGAATTTAATGCAGACAATTGTGAGGTATTGCAGTTTGGTAAGTCTAACAAGGGTGGATCTACACAGTGAATGGTAGTGAATTTATAGGAAAGAAATGAGAAATATCTTTAGTCAGAGTGCGGTGAATCTGTGGAGTACTTTTCCACACTAGAGGCCAAGTTAGTGGTTATTACTAAGGCAGGGATAGATAAATTCTTGATTAGTACAGGTACCAGATGTTATGGGGAGAAGGCAGGAGAATGGGGAAGGAGGGAGAGATAGATCATCCATGACTGAATGGCGGAGTAGACCTGATGGGTCGAATGGCCTAATTCTACTGTATCACTGATGACCTTATGACATACCCTTCCTGTCTCCATCCCGTTATTGGTCGTGATTCATCCCACCACAGTGTTGAGGTTGCAGACTTGCAGATGGAATTAGAGCCACATTTGGCCTTGGTGTCATGTGTATAGGGAGTGTATTAGAGGACTAAGAACGCATCCTTGCGGGGCACCAGTGTTGATGATTATTGCGGATGAGATGCTGTCACCTATCTTCACCGATTTGAAGGATCAGAAAGTTGCAGATCCAGTGGCAGAGGGTGGAGCTGATTCCTAGTACCAGGAACTTGGAGATCAGTTTGGATGGGATTACGGTATTGAAGGCGGAGCTATAGCGGATAGATAGGAGTCTAACGTGGGACAATTCCTAACATAGCAATTCTTGCTGTTGAGGGAGTGCAGCGTAGGGTCACCAGATTAATTCCCTGGATGGCGGGACTGACACATGATGAAAGAATGGGGCGACTGGGCTAATATTCACTGGAACTTAGATGGATGAGAGGGGATCTTACAGAAACATATATGATGAAGGGATTGGACAGGCTAGATGCAGGAAAATGTTCCCGATGTTGTGGGTGTCCGGAACCAGGGGTACAGTTTAAGAATAAGGGCTAAGAATAAGGGTTAGGGATAAGAATAAGGGCTAGGCTATTTAGGACTAAGATGATGAATAATGTTTTCACACAGTGTTGTGAATCTGTGGAATTCACTGCCACAGAAGTCAGTGGAGGCCAAGTCCCTGGATGTCTTCAAGAGAGAGTTAGATTTAGCTTTAAGGACTAACGGAATCATGGCATATGGGGAGAAAGCAGGAATGGGGTGGTGATATTGGATGATCAGCCATGATCATATTGCGTGGTGGTGCAGGCTCGAAGGGCCAAATGGCCTACTCCTGCACCTATTCCATATGTTTCTAAGCCACCCTGTTGTCTATGTATTCCAGAGATGGGTTTAGGGCCGGGAGATGGTCACTGCTGGAGACCGACTGCGTTGATGAGCAGACTGTAATGGATCAAGGCTGGCTGGGATACTGGAGTTAATATGCGCCAACACCAGTCTCTCAAAGCATTTCATGATGGTGGATGTCAGAGCCACTGCCCGATGCTTATTACGACATATACCTCACTTGTGTATGGTAGTTTAAATCATGCTCCTCGTGAACCTGTACACCTCAATAAGGTCACGCTTCATCCTCCCACTCTCCAAAGGAAAAGGCCCCAGATTATTCAACCTATCCCCATATTAAGTCTGCCAGCCCAGCTACCATTCCTGGTGAATCTCGTTTGTAGCCTGTCCAATACAATGGCATCCTTCCTGTGGCTTGGTGACCAGAGCTGTGCACAGTACTCCAAGTGTGGTCTTACCAACGAGATGTACAGATGTATCACGATGCCACAAACTTTGTGCTCAGTCCGCTTGCCCATGAAGGCAAGTGTCTTCTTCACCACCCTGTCCACCTGACTCGCCAATTGTAGGGAACCTTGCATAGAGTCCACACAGAGACGGAAATAGACCCTTCGCCCCACTTGCCCAACTACTCTGACAAAGTGTGCCCCATCTACACTAGACCCAGCTGCCCGTGTTTGGCCCTTGTCCCCCTCACACTCTCCTGTCCGTATCCGTGTCCAAATGTACTTCACCTGTTGATGTGGTGCTTGCCGTAACTACCTCCTATGGCAGCTCATTCCATATACCCACCACCCTCTGTCTGGTGGAGAAACCGGAGCACCCGGAGAAAACCCACACAGTCACGGGAAGAACATACAAACTCCACATAGACAGCATCCGAAGAGTGGATGGAACCGGGGTCAATGTGTAGTAATGGTAAACTACACCGTCAATAGAGATATCTATCGTTATTGGAATTATTTTTATGAACAATGTATTATGAACATGTGCACCGGGATTCTGATGTGGAGATGTGGATGTGGAGATACAGGGGGAGACAAGAGAGAGGGAGGGAGAGAGGGGGAGACGGAGGGGAAGAGAGAGGGCAGAGAGAAGGGGAAAGGAAGGGAGCGAATGCTGGAGGGGGCAGGGGAGGGAGGCAGCTGGAAGGGCAAGGGAGGCAGAGGGGAGGTAGCTGTGGAGGGGAGGGAGGCAGAGGAAGGGCAAGGGAGGCAGGGGAGGGAGGTAGCTGGGGAGGGGAGGGAGGCAGAGGAAGGGCAAGGGAGGCAGGGGGAGGTTGCTGGGGAGGGCTGAGGGGGAGAGAGGGGAGAGAGGGAGGTGGTGACAGAGTCATCGAGTCATAGAGTGATAACCGTGTGTGGAAACAGGCCTTCGGCCCAACTGGCCCACAACGGCCAACAAATGTCCCAGCTACCCTAGTCCCACCTGCCTGCGCCTGGTCCATATCCCTCCAATCCTGACCTTTCCTTGTACCTGTCTAACTGTTTCTTGAACGGCGGGGATAGTCCCAGCCTCAACTACCTCCTCTGGCAGCTTGTTCCATACATCCACCACCCTCTGTGTGGAAAAGTTACCCCTTGGATGCCTATTAAATGTTTTTCCCCGCACCTTGAACCTGTGTGCCGAAGGTCATTGATTCCCCCACTGAGTAAAATACTGGCATCCAGAGGGGGACACGGAGGGTGGGTCGAGGAGGAGGAGGAGTTGGTGGAGAGAGAGGGACAGTGAGGGGGAGGGGGAGGGGGTTGAGGAGGGGGAGGAGGATTGGTGGTAGGGAGGGGGAGGGGTGATGAGGGGTGGGGGAGAGGAGGCAGGAGGAAGGGCAATGAGAGAGAGGGTGAAGGGAGGTTGATGGAGGGTGGGGAGGGGGCAAGAGTAGGGGAGAGGGTAGTGTGAATGGGATTGGGTGAGGGGAGAGGGAGGGGGTTAGGGAGGGGAGAGGGAGGGGTGAGGGTGGGAGTGAGGGAGGGGGTGAGGGAGGTGTGAGGGTGGGAGTGAGAGACGGGGAGGGAGGGTGTGAGAGTGGGAGTGAGGGGGGGGGGGGACGATGCAGGGGGCGAGGGTGGAAGTGAGGGAGGGGGGGGAGAGCGATGGAGGAGGGAGTGAGGTGGAAAGGAAGGAGGGAGGGAAGGGGAGAGGGAGGGAAGGGGGGAGCAAGTGGTGAGGGAGGGGAGATGGGTAGTGGGAAGGGTGGGGAGGGGGAGGGAGGGGGTAGGGAGGGTGGGGAGAGGAGGAGAGGGGGAGGGGGGAGGTAGGGGGGAATAGGGGGAGGGGGAGGGGGGAGAATGGTGGGGGGGGAGGATGGGGGAGAGAGGGAGATGGTGGGGGAGGTGAGGGTGGAGAGGGTGGGGTGAGAGGGAGGGTGTGGGGAGAGGGAGGGGGACTCAACATGTTCCCCACTACCGATGCCGGGCTAACTGTCTATGATGCCCTGTTTTCTCTCTCCATCCTTTCGTAAACTGTGGCGTTACATTAGCTCCCCTCCAGTCCACGGGAACTGATCCAGAGTCTATAGAAACATTGGACAATGATCACCAGTCATCCACGATTTCCAGGGCCACCTCCTTGAGTTCTCTGTGATGCAGGCCATGAGGCTCTGGGCATCTATCTGCCTTCAGTGTCAACAGTTTACCTAACTTTTCCTGACTAGAAAGATAGAAATAAAGAACCATAGAAAATAGGTACAGGAGTCGGCCATTCAGCCCTTTGTCAGAACGGCCATTCAATACTATCATGGCTGATCATCCAAAATCAGTTTGTTCCCCATATCCCTTGATTCCCTTAGCCCGAAGAGCTAAATCTAACTCAATCTTGAAAACACCAGTGGTTTGACCTCCCCTGATTTATGTGGCAGATAATTCCACAGATTCACATCTCTCCGGGTTAAAATGTCTTTACTCGTCTCAGTCCAAATTCTTAAACTGTGACCCCTGGTTCTGGACTCTCCCAACAGCGGGAACATATTTCCATCATGTACCCTGTAAAATCCACTGAATTGTATATGTTTCTATAAAATTCCCTCTGTCCTTCAAAATTCCAGCGAATAAAAGCCGAGACGACCCATTATTTCATTATATGTCAGTCCCGCCATCCCGGAATTAATCTTGTGAACCTACACTGCATTCCCTCAATGGAAATAATGGCCTTGCTCAAATTAGGAGACTGAAATTGTACACAATACTCCAGGTGTGGTCTCACCAGGGCCTTGTACAAATACAGTAGGGCCTCCTTGTTTCTAAACTCCAATCCTCTCGCAATGAAGGCCAACATGTCAATGGCTTTCTTTACTGCCTGCTGTACCTGCATGCTTACTTTCAGTGACTAATGTATAAACACACCCAGGTCTCGTTGCACCTCCGCTTGTCCCAATCTGACACCTTTCAGATAATAATCTGCCTTCCTGTTCCTGCTACCAAAGTGGATAACCTCACATTGATCCACCATATACTGCATCTGCCTTGCTCCAGCCCAATCACCCAACCTATCCAAGTCACTCTGCAGCCTCATAGCATCCTCCTCGCAGCTCACACTGCCACATAGCTATAGTATGTGTCATCCACAAACGTAGAGATGTTACATTTAATTCACTCGTCTAAATCGTCATATACATACAGTGGCTTGCAAAAGTATTCATACCCCTTGAACTTTTCCACATTTTGTCACGTTACAACTACAAACGTAAATGTATTTTATTGGGATTTCATGTGATCGACCAACACAAAGTGGTGCATAATTGTGAAGTGGAAGGAAATGATACATGGTTTCCAAATTTTATTACAAATAAAGAACTGAAAAGTGTGGCGTGCAAAAGTATTCAGCCCCCCTGAGTCAATACTTTGTTGAACCACCTTTCGCTGCAATTACAGCTGCAAGTCTTTTGGGGTATGTCTCTACCAGCTTTGCACATCTAGAGACTGAAATGTTTGCCCATTCTTCTTTGCAAATAGCTCAAGCTCAGTCAGATTGGATGGAGAGCGTCTGTGAAAAGCAATTTTCAAGTCTTGCCAGAGATTCTCAATTGGATTTAGGTCTGGACTTTGACTGGGCCATTCTAACACATGAATATGCTTTGACCAAACCATTCCATTGTAGCTCTGGCTGTATGTTTAGGGTCGTTGTCCTGCGGGAAGGTGAACATCCACTCCAGTCTCAAGTCTTTTGCAGACTCTAACAGGAATTTTCTTCCAAGATTGCTCCTGGCATTTGACTCCATCCATCTTCCCATCAACTCGGACCAGCTTCCCTGTCCCTGCTGAAAGAAAAGCATCCCCACAGCATGATGCTGCCACCACCATGTTTCACAGTGGGGATGGTGTGTTCAGGGTGACGTGCAGTGTTTAGTTTTCCCCACACATAGCGTTTTGCATGCAGGCCAAAAACTTCAATTTTGGTCTCATCAGACCAGAGCACCTTCCCCCACATGTTTGCTGTGTCCCCCACATGCTTGTAACAAACTGCAAATGGGACTTCTTTATGGCTTTGTTTCAACAAATGGCTTTCTTCTTGCCACTCTTCCATAAAGGCCCGATTTGTGGAGTGCACGACTAAAGGTTGTCCTGTGGACAGATTCTCCCACCTGAGCTGTGGATCTCTGCAGCTCCTCCAAAGTTACCATGGGCCTCTTGGCTGCTTCTCTGATCAATGCCCTCCTTGCCCGGCCTGTCAGTTTAGGTGCACGACCGTGCCTTGGTAGGTTTGCAGTTGTGCCATACTCTTTCCATGTTCGGATGATGGATTGAACAGTGCTCTGTGATATGTTCAAAGCTTGGAATATTTGTTTATAACCTAACCCTGCTTTAAACTTCTCCACAACTTTATCCCTGACCTGCCTGGTGTGTTCCTTGGGCTTCATGATGCTGTTTGTTTACTAATGTTATCTAACAAACCTCTGAGCCCTTCACAGAACAGCTGTATTTATACTGAGATTAGATTATACACAAGTGGACTCTATTTACTAATTAGGTGACATGAAGGCAATTGGTTGCACTGGATTTTATTTAGGGGTATCAGAGTAAAGGGGGCTGAATACCTTTGCACGCCACACTTTTCAGTTTTTTAATTGTAAAAAAAATGTGAAAACCATGTATCATTGCCGTTCCACTTCAAAATTATGCCCCACTTTGTGTTGGTCTATCACATAAAATCCCAATAAAATACATTTACGTTTGTGGTTGTAACGTGACAAAATGTGGAAAAGTTCAAGGGTATGAAAACTTTTGCAAGCCACTGTAGTTCCCTCATCAAACTCGTTATTTAATTCCCCTCGTCTAGCTGTGTATTTACCTGATCTATTCCTCTCATGATTTTGTTAATCTATAATTCACTCCTCACCCTCCAGCGCTCCAAGGAATAAAGTCCTGGCCTTCCCAATCTCCTTCTATAACTCAGACCCGCGTATCCTAGCAACAGCCTCGTTAATCTTCTCTGCACCCTTTCCAGTTTGACAACATATTTGCACGGTGACCAAAACTGAACACTGATGTACTCAGATCACACCGGGAGCATTGTGTACAATGTTGGTCGAGGAAGGACACTAGGATCGACAGGTTTATTCCCGGGATGGCCGGTCGACCTTGCTTGTATTCGGTGGAATTAATAAGGATGAGAGGGAATCTTGTAGAAACATATACAATTCTTCGAGGATCAGACTGGGGAGATGGAGGACAAATGTTACAGATGTTGGGAGAGTAGGAATGGGTGACGTTTCGGGTCTAGACCCTTCTTCAGACTGGTTGGGTTAAGAAAAGAGAGAGATATAGAAGATGTTTTAGTGTAGACGGGATGAAAAAAAAATTTGTGAATTCTCTGCCACAGAAGGCAGCCGAGGCCAATTCAGCGGATGCATTTAAAATAGTTAGATAGAGCTCTTGGTGCTAGCGGAATCAAGGGGTATGGGGAGAAGGCAGGCATGGGTTACTGATTGTGGATGATCAGCCATGATCGCAATGAGGGTCAGCCACATGGGTGGCCGTCAGAAGAGGCAGCGGGTTAGTGCAGGACTCTCTGTGGCTCTCCCCCTCTCCTACAAGCACTGCCTTCTGCATATTATTGGGGTGACGGCCCCTCGGGGGAACATTGTAGCAGCAGTCGGGACAGAGAGACCAATTCTGGCTCTGTTAGACAGCAGGGGAGGTGGGGAGTGTGGGGATAGAGAGGGGGAGTGGGGAGAGAGAGAGAGTGGGGGAGTGTGGGGATAGAGAGGGGTGGGGAGAGAGAGTGGGGAGGAGTGTGGGGGAGTAGAGAGGGGGGGAGGAAGTGGGGGAGTGTGGGGATAGAGAGGGGTGGGGGAGTGTGGGGATAGAGGGGGGTTGGGGAGAGAGTAGAGAGGGGGAGTGGGGGAGAGTGGGGGAGTGTGGGAGAGTGGGAGAGTGGGGGAGTGTGGGGATAGAGGGGGAGAGTGGGGGAGAGTGGGGAGTGGGGGAGAGTGGGGGAGGAGTGGGGATAGAGTGGGATGGGGAGAGTGGGGAGTGTGGGGATAGAGAGCAGTGTGGGGATAGAGAGGGGGAGTGGGGGAGTGGGGGATAGAGGTGGGGATAGAGAGGGGGAGTGGGGGAGTGTGAGTGGGGATAGAGAGGGGGGAGTGGGGAGGGAGTGGGGAGGGGATAGAGAGGGGGGGAGTGGGGAGAGTGTGGGGATAGAGTGGGGAGAGAGTGTGGGGAGAGTGGGGAGAGTGGGGGAGTGGGGATTGCACAAAACAGAATATCAAGCTGAACAAGTTGTCCCACAACATTAGGCTGTGCACGCCTTACGCCAATTCTTTCATCTTATGTCAGTCGCGTCATCCCGGGAATTAAGCTGGTGAACATACACTGCATTCCCTCCATAGCAATAATGTCCTTACTCAAATTAGGAGACCAAAACTGCACACAATACTCCAGGTGTGGTCTCACCAGTGCCCTGTACAACTGCATATGGACCTCCTTGCTCCTATACTGCAATCATCTTGCTATGAAGGCCAACATGCTATTAGCTTTCTGCACTGCCTGCTGTATCTGCCTTCTTGTTTTTACCAACAAAGTGGATAACCTCACATTTATCCACATTATACTGAATCTTCCATGCATCTGCCCACTCACCCAACCTATCCGTCAACCTGCAGCCTCATAGCATCCTCCTCGCAGCCCACACTGCCACCCAGCTTAGTGTCATATACAAACGGAGATGTTACATTTAATTCCTTTGTCCACATTGTTAATATCTATTGTCAATAACTGGGGTCCCAGCACTGAGTCTTGCGGCACACCGCTAGTCACTGCCTGCCATTAATAAAAGTACCCAATGTCCCGTGTCCGCTCAGATCTGGCACCAGATAGGCAACACACCGTACTGTAGTCTCGTCCATGGTCGCAGAAACAGCAGAGGCCCCATCTCTATTTGAGCAATTCTGGCACCATATATGAGGAAGGATGTGCTGGCTCTGGAGAGGGTCCAGAGGAGGTTTACAAGAATGATCCCAGGAATGAGTAGGTTAAACTATGATGAGCGTTTGTCGGCACTGGGCCTGTACTCGCTGGAGTTTAGAAGAATGAGGTGGGACCTCATTGAAACATACAGAATAGTGAAAGGCTTTGATAGAGTGGATGTGGAGAAGATGTTTCCACTAGTGGCTGAGTCGAGGACTAGAGGGCATAGCCTCAGAAATAAAGGATGTTCATGTTGGGAGGAGAGGAGGAGGAATTTCTTCAGTCAGAGGGAGGTGAATCTGTGGAATCTTTGCCACAGAAGGCTGTGGAGGCCAAGTCAGTGGATATTTGTAAGGCATAGGTGGAAAGATTCTTGATTAGTACAGAAATCAGAGGTTGTTGAGGGAGTGCAGCGTAAGTTCACAGGGTTAATTCCCGGGATGGTGGGACTGTCATATGCTGAGAGAATGGAGCGTTTGGGCTTGTATACCCTGGGATTTTGAAGAATGAGAGGATATCTTTGTTAAACATATAAGATTATTAAGGGTTTTGACATGCTAGAGGCAGGAAACCTGTTCCCTTTGTTGGGGGAGTCCAGAACCAGGGGAAAAAGGGAAGTGCAACGAGACCTGGATGTCCTTGTGCATCAGTCACTGAAAGTAAAGAGTTCAAGAAGGAACTGCAGATGCTGGAGGATTAAAGGTAGACAAAATTGCTGGAGAAAATCAGCGGAGGCAGCAGCATCTAAGGAGCGAAGCAAATAGGCAATGTTTCAGGCCAAAACCCTTCTTCAGACTGATGCAGGGTGGGGGAGGGGGGAAGAAGAAAGGAAGAGGAGGAGCTAGTGGGCTGAGGGAGAGCTGAGAAGGGGAGGAGACAGCAAGGGCTACCACTGAGAGTAAAAATGCGGGTACAACAGGCAGTGAAGGAAGCAAATGAAATGTTGGCATTCATAACAACAGGATTTGAGTATAGGAGTAAAGAGGTCCTTCTGCAGTTGGATAGGGCCCTGCTGAGACCATATCTGGAGTATTGTGTGAAATTCGGTCTCCTAATTTGAAGAAAGACATCCTTGCAATTGAGGCAGTGCAGTGTAGGTTCACACGGTGAAGACAGAGATGAGATCAAACTTCACCCAGAGAGTTTGAATTTGTGGAATTCTCTGCCACAGAAGGCAGCCGAGGCCAATTCAGCGGATGCATTTAAAATAGTTAGATAGAGCTCTTGGGCTAGCAGAATCAAGGGGTATGGGGAGAAGGCAGGCATGGGTTACTGATTGTGGATGATCAGCCATGATCGCAATGAGGGTCAGCCACATGGGTGGCCGTCAGAAGAGGCAGCGGGTAGTGCAGGACTCTCTGTGGCTCTCCCCCTCTCCTACAAGCACTGCCTTATGCATATTATTGGGGTGACGGCCCCTCGGGGGAACATTGCAGCAGCAGTCGGGACAGAGAGACCAATTCTGGCTCTGTTAGACAGCAGGGGAGGTGGGGGAGTGTGGGGATAGAGAGGGGGGGGTGGGGAGAGAGTGGGAGAGTGGGAGAGAGAGATGGGGGAGTAGAGAGTGGGGGAGAGAGTGGGGAGAGAGAGTGGGAGTAGAGAGGGGGAGTGGGGAGAGAGAGTGGGGAGGAGTGTGGGGATAGAGAGGGGGAGTGGGGAGAGAGAGTGGGGAGGAGTGTGGGGACAGAGAGGGGGAGTGGGGAGAGAGAGTGGGAGGAGTGTGGGGATAGAGATTGCAGCCTTCACCTGGTACGCCCTGTTTCAACGAATGCAATCAACCTGACGTGCACAAACGGAATATCAGGCTGAACAAGTTGTCCTAAATCATTAGGCTATGCACGCCATACGTCAGAAGAAGAAGACATCAATGTGTACAGGTACATGGACAGGACAGGTTTACAGGGATATGGGTCAAACACAGGCTGGTAGTACGAGTGTATGGGGCATGGGCATGGACAAGTTGGGCCAGAGGGCCTGTTTCCATGCTGTATGACTCTATGTCTGAAGCCCCCACCCCCTGCACCAGCTCCTGAGTCACCTACTGATCTGCACTGTCTTCCTCTTTCTTGTCTCTTGAACACGGGGCACAGGTAGTGCGATCCCGGCCATTGGGAATAGTTCAGATGAACTGAAGTGCACGATCCCTCTCTATGAAACACGGTAAACCTGTGTGTGAAGTTTGCGCCAGGTACAGCACCTACAAATAAACTGCTTTTAAACGGTGACCTGACAACTGTGTTGGATATTTAGTCACCACTAAACCCTCACCTTGAATCAGATGAATGAAACATCAACAGGTGGCCACATTTCTCAAACATACTGATTAGGAGGAAAACATCATAGAATTGCCTGACCAATACATTGGTCATTTTTAATAACAGTCCCTGCTGCTCATTGAAGTGTTGATTTCACTTTCTACCAGTACCAGCTTTACACTGCATGATGGGAGATATGCTCTCTTGAATGACTTGATAAACAACAACATCAATAGAGTCTGTGTGTGTGTGTGTGCAGCAGGGTGTGCAAGCTTTCTTTCTGGTGCTACCTTGTGTGGACAGCCTAGGCGGTCAGTTGGTCACTTACACTCAGACCGACCTTGCTGTCTGATCCGTGGGTTTGAATTCACATCTACCTGTCGGCTGGTCTGAAGTAGTTAATGACAAAATAAACTGCAGATTGAACAGAGCCACAGCTAGTGTTTAATGGGTGGAACTAATAGTCCCACTGGACGAAGAATACGGCACCATTACTTAACTACGCCTTTCTCAGATCTGAAGCTACACTTTCATTGTCCGCATTATATGTTTTTCTTTCCATTGTATCCCGGAGAGGGGCAATTAGTATTTCTAACCACTGTCAATTAAGATGAAAATAACAAGTTAATGCATCTTCACGTGCCGTGTTTACCAGCGAGGAGAGAGCAGCAAGATGGAGTTAGTGCTCATGACAGATGAGATTAATTATGGATACTGAACATCAGTTAACCCTTTATAGTCAAACATTTGAAATAACAACCAGTTCCCAGTTCCGTCGCACACTACCCAGATATATTTTCACCACTGGCAACACTGACAACATTTGCCTTGTGCTGACCCACTGTAGAAGATTGGACATGTTTGCAGGTTCCCTATCCATGTGTGACCATTGGACAAACTGCTGTAATAATAATGTTAAAAAGTGTGATTAACCGGCTTTGTCTTAAAATGAATCTGTTCTACGATCCCAGCACAGAGATCCATGGCCAAGTGAGGAATATCTTACTGCACTATTTGTGAACACACACACCCTCCAGTTATAGAGCCATAGAGACATAGAGTCTCACAGCATCTTCAGCCCAGCCTGCCTGCCTGCCCACACCGGCCAACATGTCCCATCCCCATATTCCTATAAATGGCCTGTCTGTCTGTCCATGCACCTGTCTAAATGGTCCTTAAAGTTTGCCGTAGTACTTTTTTATCTGTACCTTTATATAGTTACAAGGAGAGGGAGCTGAATGGATTGAAATTTGGCTTCAGGGAAGGAAGCAGAGGGTGATGGTGGAAGGAAGGTTGCTTCTCAGACTGCAGGCCTGTGACTAGTGGTGTGCCTCAGTGTTCAGTGCTGGGCCCGTTACTGTTGTCATCTACATCAATGATTTAGATGAGAACTTACAGAGCAAGTTTAGCAAGTTTGCAGATGATACAAAAGTGGGTGGTTTTGCAGATAGTGAAGATGGTTGTGATTAATTGCAGTGGGGTCTTGATCGATTGGCCAAGTGTACTGGGGAATGGTTGATGGAATTTTATGCAGAGAATTGTGAGGTATTGCATTTCGGGAAGTCTAACATGGGTGGATCTACACAGTGATGGTCGTGAATTTTTAGGAAAGAAATGAGAAATATCTTTAGTCAGAAGGTGGTGAATTTGTGGGATTCTTTTCCACAATAGAGGCCATGTTAGTGGATATTACTAAGGCAGAGATAGATAGATTCTTGATTAGTACAGGTACCAGATGTTATGGGGAGAAGGCAGGAGATTGGGGCAAGGAGGGAGAGATAGATCAGCCATGATTGAATGGCGGAATAGACCTGATGGGCCGAATGGCCTAATTCTACTGCTATCACTGATGACCTTATGACATACCCTTCCTGTACTCCATCCCGTTATTGGTCGTGATTCATCCCACCACAGTGTTGCCGTTTGCAGACTTGCAGATGGAATTAGAGCCACATTTGGCCTTGGTGTCATGTATAGGGAGTGTATTAGTGGACTGAGAACGCATCCTTGCGGGGCACCAGTGTTGATGATTATTGCGGATGAGATGCTGTCACCTATCTTCACCGATTGGAAGGGTCAGAAAGTTGCAGATCCAGTGGCAGAGGGTGGAGCTGATTCCAAGGTCCAGCAGCTTGGAGATCAGTTTGGATGGGATTATGGTGGCAGAGCTATAGCGGATAGACAGGAGTGTAACGTGGGACAATTCCTAACGTACCAATTCTTGCTCTTGAGAGAGTGCGGCATAGGTTCACCAGGTTAATTCCCTGGATGGCGGGAGTGAGAAATGATGAAAGAATGGGGCGACTGGGCTTATATTCACTGGAATTTAGACGGATGAGAGGGGATCTTACAGAAATATATAACATTAAGGGATTGGACAGGCTCGATGCAGGAAAAATGTTCCCGATGTTGGGGGTGTCCGGAACCAGGGGTACAGTTTAAGAATAAGGGCTAAGAATAAGGGTAAGGAATAAGATTAGGCTGGGCTATTTGGGAATTAGATGAGGAAAAATGTTTTCACACAGTGTTGTGAATCTGTGGAATTCACTGCCACAGAAGTCAATGGAGGCCAAGTCCCTGGATGTTTTCAAGAGAGAGTTAGATTTAGCTCTAAAGGTTAACGGAATCAAGGCATATGGGGAGAAAGCAGGAACGGGGTACTGATATTGGATGATCAGCCATGATCATATTGCATGGCGGTGCAGGCTGGAAGGGCCGAATGGCCTACTCCTGCACTACTCCCTATGTTTCTATGCCACCTTGTTGTCTATGTATTCCAGAGATGGGTTTAGGGCCGGGAGATGGTCACTGCTGGAGACCGGCTGCGTTGATGAGCAAACTGTAATGGATCAAGGCTGGCTGGGATACTGGAGTTAATATGCGCCAACACCAGTCTCTCAAAGCATTTCATGATGGTGGATGTCAGAGCCACTGCCCGATGCTTATTACGACATATACCTTACTTGTGTATGGTAGTTTAAATCATGCTCCTCATCGGAACCTGTACACCTCAATAAGGTCACGCTTCATCCTCCCACTCTCCAAAGGAAAAGGCCCCAGATTATCCAACCTCTCCCCATATTAAATCTGCCAGCCCAGCTAACATTCCTGGTGAAACCTCGTTTGTAGCCTGTCCAATACAATGGCATCCTTCCTGTGGCTTGGTGACCAGAGTTGTGCACAGTACTCCAAGTGTGGTCTTGCCAACGAGATGTACAGATGTATCACGATGCCACAACCTTTGTGCTCAGCCCGCTTGCCCATGAAGGCAAGTGTCTTCTTCACCACCCTGGCCACTTGTACGGAACCTTGCATAGAGTCACACAGCACGGAAATAGACCCTTCGGCCCAACGTGCCCATTCTGACCAAGATGCCCCATCTATACCAGTCCCACCTGCCCGTGTTTGGCCCTTGTCCCTCTCACACTCTCCTGTTCGTATCCTTGTCCAAGTGTACTTCACCTGTTGATATGGTACTTGCCTTAACTCCCTCCTACGGCAGCTCGTTCCAACTACCCACCACCTTCTGTCTGGTGGAGAAACCGGAGCACCCGGAGAAAACCCACACATCACGGGAAGAACATACAGACTCCACATGGACAGCACCCGAAGAGTGAATGGAACCGGATCAATGTGTAGTAATGGTAAACTTCACCCTCAATAGAGATATCTATCGTTTATTGGAAATAAATTTATGAACAATGTATTATGAACATGTGCACCGGGATTCTGTCTGATGCAAACATATCGAGTGACGTCCCTTAAAACTGTAACAGTAACCAGGAGATACAAGAACTACAGATTGCTGGTTCACAATAAAGACACAGAGTGCTGGAGTATCTCAGTGCATCAGGCAGCATCTCTGGGAGAACATGGATATGTGGGGTTTTGCTTGGGACCCTTCTTCAAACTGATTGCGTTGGGGGGGGGGGGGATGAGAAAGGTGGAGAGAGGGTCAGGACAAACCTTGGTGAGTGGGGGGTGGATACAGGTCAAGGGGTGTGGTTGATAAGCAGATGCTTAATGGTCAATGGGCATGGAGTCATACAGCATGGAAACAGGCCCTGCGACCCAACTTGCCCTCACCAAACAACACGCTCCATCTACACTATGTCAACTGGCCCATGTCCCTCTACACCTATCCCATCCATGTACCTGCACAGATATATCTCATGTATTATGATAGTACCTGCCTCAACTACCTCCTCTGGCAGTTCGTTCCATATACACAACACCCTTTGTGTAAATAGTCACTCCTCATGTTCCCTATTAAATATTTCCCCCTCACCTGATACCCATGTCCTGGTTCTTGATTCCCCTAATCTGGGCAGTAGACTGTGTATTTACCTGATCTATTCCTCTCATGATGTCTACATCTCTATAAGATCACTCCTCTCCTGCGCTCCAAGGAATAAAGTCCTTGCCTGCCCAATCTCCCTCTATAGCTCAGGCCCTCGTGTCCTGGCAACAGCCTCGTTAAACTTATCTGCACCATTTCCAGCTTGACAACATATTTCCCAGAACACGGTGACCAACACTGAACACAATACACTAACTGTGTTCTCATCAACGTCTTATACATCTGTAACATGACCTCCCAACGTCTACACAATACTCTGATGCAGGCCAATGTGCCAAATGCTTTTTAATCACCCTATCTACCCATCATGCCACTTGCAAGGAACTATGTAACTGCACTCGTAGATCCCTCTGCTCCACAGCACTTCCCAGAGCCCGACCATTCACTGTGTAGGTGCTGCCCTTATTAAACTTCACTAAATGCAACACCTCACATTTCTCTGTATTAAACACCATCAGACATTCCTCAGCCCACCTGCCCAACCGATCAAGATCTTGCTGCAATTTCTCACAAACATTTCCAGTATCTACAATACCTCCCAGTTTAGTGTCAGCTGCAAATTTTGCTGCTCATGCCTTTGTACGTTGTCACCACTAGTCACAGGCCTCCCGTCTGAAAAACAACCCTCCACCATCACCCTCTGCTTCCTTCCATGAAGCCAAGTTTCTATCCATTCAGCTCTCTCCTTGGATCCCTTGCAATCTTCCCTTCCAGAGCAGCCTACCATGTGGATGCTTGTAAAATACCTTTGCTCAAATCCACATTTACAACGTCGACAGCTCTGTCATCATCAACGTTTTTGGTCACATCTTCAAGAAGCTCAATCAGGTTCGTGAGACACGATCTCCCACGTACAAATCTGTGCTGACTGTCCCCAATCAGCCCTTGTCCGTTCAGTACATGTATATCTGATGTCACCTTCCTGTCGTCCAACTGTGCTCTATTGGGCAACACTCTCAACGACTCTATCATTTACTGGGCTCATGACATAGCAAAGCATCACCTGAGACTTGTCACAGTTTCCTCTGCTGTTCCTCAGCTGGCGTCTGGGAAACCTACAGAATCCCATCAGAATGAATGCACCTTTCCTATTTAATGCTCTGCCCATGTACCGAGCTACAGTGTCGAGCTTTGTTGTGCATGCTATATAATCAGATAAGGATATACTGAACATAAACTCAATCAAGTCTATCTGACACCTGTACTAATCAAGATTCCATCTGTCTCTGCTTTAACATTATCCACTGACTTGGCTCCACAGCCCTATGTGGCAAAGATTTCCACAGGTTCACCACCCTCTGACTGAAGACATTCCTCACATCTCCTTCCTAACAGAACATCCTTTAATTCTGAGGCCATGACCTGTAGTCCTAGACTCTAGTGGAAACACCTTCTCCACACACTCTATCAAAGCCTTTCCCTATTCCGTATGTTTCAATGAGGATTCTTCTAAACTCCACTGAGTACAGGCCCAGTGCCGACTGACGCTCATCATGGGTTAACGTGCTCATTCCTGGGGATATTCTTGTAAACCTCCTCTGGACCTCTCCATAGCCAGCACATCCTTAGATACGGTGCATAAAATAGCTCACAATATTCTGAATGTGGCCTTACCCGCACCTCATTGAGCCTCAACATCACATCCCTGTTTTTGCAGACATGTCCTCTTGAAATAAATACTAACATTGAGTTTGCTTTCTTTACTACCGATTTCAACTTGCAGATTAACTTTTTGGAATCCTGCACCAGCATTCCCAAGTGCCTTTGCATCTCCGATTTCTGGATTCCCTCCCCATTTATAAAATAGTCTACGCCTTTATTCCAACAACCAAAATGCAGACTCCACACTTTGCTCCACTATATTCCATCTGCCACTTTCATTGCCCACTTTCCCAACCTGTTCTCACTCCCTCCCTCATCTCCCTTCCTACCTGTGTCTTTGCTAGTAATATGGACCATGAGCTCTGGCTGCTCACCTCCCCCTTTCACAATGTCCAGTAGAAGAGGAAGACACTAGAGCAATAGAGAAACGCGAGCGGGGGTAGAGAGAGAGAGAGAGTGAGATGTGGAGATACAGGGGGAGACAAGAGAGAGGGAGGGAGAGAGGGGGAGACGGAGGGGAAGAGAGAGGGCAGAGAGAAGGGGAAAGAAGGGGAGCGAAATGAGAGGCAGGGAGAGGGAGGCAGAGGAAGGGCAAGGGAGGCAGAGGGAGGTAGCTGGGGAGGGGAGGGAGGCAGAGGAAGGCAAGGGAGGCAGGGGGAGGTAGCTGGGGAGGGGAGGGAGGCAGAGGAGAGAGGAGGGAGGCAAGGAAGGGCAAGGGAGGGGGGAGGTAGCTGGGGAGGGGAGGGGAGAGGGGAGAGAGGGTGACAGAGTCATCGAGTCATAGAGTGGATACCGTGTGGAAACAGGCCCTTCGGCCCAACTGGCCCACAACGGCCAACAATGTCCCAGCTACCCTAGTCCTACCTGCCTGCGCCTGGGTCATATCCCTCAATCCTGACCTCTCCTTGTACCTGTCTAACTGTTTCTTGAACGGCGGGATAGTCCCAGCCTCAAACTACCTCCTCTGGCAGCTTGTTCCATACATCCACCACCCTCTGTGTGGAAAAGTTACCCTCGGATTCCTATTAAATGTTTCCCCTTCACCTTGAACCTGTGTCCGAAGGTCATTGATTCCCCACTGAGTAAAATACTGGGCATCCAGAGGGGGACACGGAGGGGGTCGAGGAGGAGGAGGAAGTTGGTGGAGAGAGAGGGACAGTGAGGGGGGAGGGGGAGGGGGTTGAGGAGGGGGGAGGAGGAGTTGGTGTAGGGAGGGGGAGGGGGTGATGGAGGGGCAGGGGAGAGTCAGGAGGAAGGGCAATGAGAGAGAGGGTGAACTCGGGGTGGTTGATTGCGAGGGGTGGGGAGGGGGCAAGAGTAGGGGAGAGGGTAGAGTGAATGGGATTGGGTGAGGGGAGAAGGGGTGAGGGGAGGGGGAGAGGGGGAGGGAGGGGGAGAGGGAGGGGTGAGGGTCGGGGGGCGTGAGGGGGGGGAGGTGTGAGGGGGGAGTGGGGGACAGGGGTGAGGAGGCGAGGTGAGGGTGGGAGTGAGGGTCGTTTAGGGCTGGGACGGGCTGAGGGATGGGGGCGATGGAGGGATGAGGGGGGAGTGAGGGGGAGGGGGGAGAGAGCGATGGAGGAGGGAGTGAGGTGGAAAGGAAGGAGGGAGGGAAGGGGAGAGGAGGGAAGGGGGGAGCAAGTGGTGAGGGAGGGGAGATGGGTAGTGGGAAGGGTGGGGAGGGGGGAGTGGGAGGGGGTAGAGTGGGAGAGGGAAGGGGGAGAGAGGGGGGAGATGAGTTGGGAGGAGGGGGGGAGGGAGGTGGGAGGGGGAGAGGGAGGGGGAGAGAGGGAGGGGGGAGAGGGATGTGGGAGAGGGAGTGGCGGAGGGAGGGGGAGAGGGAAGGGAGAGGGATGGGGGAGAGGACGAGGGGGAGGGGGGGAGAGGAAGGTGGGAGAGGTGAGGGGAGAGTGGAGAGGTAGTGGAGAGGGAGGGGGAGATGGATGGCGAGAGGGAGGGGAGATGGTGGGGGAGAGAGAGGAGAGAGAGGGAGTGGGCGAGGAGGGGGAGATGGTGGGGGAGGGAGGGGGTGAGAGGTACTGGGGAGAGGGAGGGGGGGGACTCTCAAACATGTTCCCCATACCGTGCCGGGTAACTGTCTATGATGCCCTGTTTTCTCTCTCCATCCTTTCGTAAACTGTGGCGGACATTAGCTCCCCTCCAGTCCACGGGAATGATCCCAGGTCTATAGAATTTGACAATAATCACCAAATCATCCACGATTTCCAGGGCCACCTCTTGAGTTCTCTGTGATGCAGGCCATGAGGGCTCTGGGGATCTATCTGCCTTCAGTGTCAACAGTTTTACCGATTTTCCTGACTAGAAAGATAGAAATAAAGAACCATAGAAAATAAGGTACAGGAGTCGGCCATTCGGCCCTTTGTCAGAACGGCCATTCCAATACTATAGCATGGCTGATCATCCATAAATCAGTTTGTTCCCCATATCCCTTGATTCCCTTAGCCCGAAGAGCTAAATATTAACTCAATCTTGAAAACACCCAGTGGTTTGACCTCCACTGATTTATGTGGCAGATAATTCCACAGATTCACATCTCTCCGGGTTAAAATGTCTTTACTCATCTCCGTCCAAATTCTTAAACTGTGACCCTGGTTTGGACTCTCCCAACAGCGGGAACATATTTCCATCATGTACCCTGTAAAATCAATGAATTGTATTGTTTCTATAAAAATTCCCTCTGTCCTTCAAAATTCCAGCGAATACAAGCCGAGATGTCGGACCCATTATTTCATTATATGTTCAGTCCCGCCATCCCGGGAATTCATCTTGTCAACCTACACTGCATTCCCTCAATGGAAATAATGGCCTTGCTACTCCAATTAGGAGACTGAAATTGTACACAATAATCCAGGTGTGGTCTCACCAGGGTCCTTGTACAAATACAGTAGGGCCTCCTTGTTTCTAAACTCAATTCCTCTCGCAATGAAGGCCAACATGTCAATGGCTTTCGTTTACTGCGCTGCTGTACCTGCATGCTTACTTTTCAGTGACTAATGTAATAAAACCACAGGTCTCGTTGCACCTCCGCTTTGTTTTTTTGCCCCAATCCTGACACTTTAGATAATAATCTGCCTTCTTGTTCCTTGCCACCAAAGTGGATAACCTCACATTGATCCAACCATATACTGCATCTGCCATTGTCCAGCCAATCACCCCAACCTATACCAAGTCCCTCTGCTCAGGCTCATAGCATCGTCCTCGCAGCTCACACTGCCACATAGCTATAGTATGTGTCATCCACAAACGTAGAGATGTTACATTTAATTCACTCGTCTAAATCGTCATATACATACAGTGGCTTGCAAAAGCATTCATACCCCTTGAACTTTTCCACATTTTGTCATCGTTTACAACCACAAAACGTAAATGTTATTTTATTGGGATTTCATGTGATCGACCAACACAAAGTGGTGCATAATTGTGAAGTGGAAGGAAATGATACATGGTTTCCGATTTGTGGAGTGCACGACTAATAAAGACTGAAAGTGTGGCGTGCAAATGGATCTCAGCCCCCCCCCTGAGTCATACTTTGTAGAACACCTTTCGCTGCAATTACAGCTGCAAGTCTTGTTGGGGTATGTTCTTCAACCAGCTTTTGCACATCTAGAGACTGAAATGTTTGCCCATTCTTCTTTGCAAAATAGCTCAAAGCTCAGTCCAGATTGGATGGAGGGGGTCCGTTCTTGTGAACAGCACTTTTTCAAGTCTTGCAGAGATTCTCAATTGGATTTATGTTGGACTGGGCCCATTGTAAATCACAATGAATATGCTTTGACCAAACCATTCCATTGTATCTCTGGCTTGTATGTTTTGGGGGTCGGAGTCCTGCTGGGAAGGTGATCATCCACTCAGTTCAAGTCTTTTGCAGACTCTAACAGGTTTTCTTCCAAGATTGCCCTGCATTTGGGCTCCATCATTTCCCATCAACTCGGACCGCTTCCTGTCCTGCTGAAGAAAAGATCCCCACGGCATGATGCTGCCAACCATGTTTCACTTAGTGGGGATGGTGTGTTCCGGGTGATGGCCAGTGTTAGTTTTCCGCCACAATAGCGTTTGATGTAGGCCAAAAACCTTCAATTGTACTTCGGAAGTACGTGAGTGACTTCGTGAAGAACCGCCAGACTTCGCCTGGCAGCATATCGTCGCGCGCATCTTTCAGCGGAGCGGGGGGGGGGGTGCGCTCTCCCCACCGGCCTTCCTTCACAAGACCGGCAGGGTAAAGTATTACCTTCCTTTACAGCATGGACATGGCCGCAGGGTACGACGCTTGTCGGGGAGTGAGTTGTGCTGCGGCCAGCGACGGCCCTTGTCCCCGGAGCTGCACGGAACGCGGCGACTTCTAGAATGCGGAAAGTGGGCACGGAGCATCGAGCTGTGGCCAGCCGGACGGCCTTGTCCCCGGAGCTTGCCGGGACGCCGGCAGCTTCAACACATTGCGGTGGGGCAGGAATGAGGAAGTCGGGCGCGGAGCTGAGCTGCGGGCAGCCGACGGCCCTTGTCCCCGGAGCTGCACGGAACGCCGGTCAGAGCTTTATCGCAACGGTGGGGCTGGGAATGCAGAGTCGGCGCGCCCGGCTAATACAGGGGCCGAACTCACCCGAATGGGTTTACCGCTATGGAGCAGCAAGCAACATGTCCAGACTTCCGAGCCCCCGTCCCAAGAGAATAATAGGGATACAGGTACGTGCGCAAGGGGTGCTTGTTTTTTCCTTTTACAGGCACCTCTCCCCGAGATCCTCAGTAGACCCGAGGGGGCTGGGCTCGGGGGACAGCCGCACGACAGGGGAGCCCTGCAAAGTGCATTGCGTACCCGCAGCCCTGGCTATCTGCATCGTGCAGCGGGCCATAACACTGCTGCGGGTCGTGTAGGCCTGCTGGAAGCCAGATACCGCGACAACACACCCCGTCAGGCTGCGGTCAAGGGCGGAGGTATGGGGCAGCAGGAAGCGGTCAGGTCAGCTCAGCGCTGCGAGCGGTCCGACCATTGCGCCTCCACGCCATGTAATGGTGTAAGTGTGGAGGTAGCTTGTACGGGACTCCGGGGAGCCAGGTTTCCGAGGGCCGGCGCCGAGTCGACTCACTGCCTTCTTATCTGCCAGGTGGGGGCCGGCACAGGTATGGGAGAAGAAGACGACTCGCGGAGAGTCCCGTGCGGGAGTTCGTATGACCCTACTTTGGGCTGTAGGTCACGACGACCTCGCCATTGGACCATAGACCCTTAAGGGGGTGAGGGTGAGGTCCGATGGTTTGGGAAAGCACCAGTGATTTCCGCCGAGGGCCTGGGGATGTCGGCTCTTGTCGCGCAATTAGCAGGGACGGTTCGCATGAGCGGTTGGAGCTCTTAAAATGGTAAAATCTCCAGCGGGGACCGAGAACGTGAAGAGAACGGCATCCATAGGCGTGCAAGGACTCCGCTCAGCTCCTATCGTCTCAGCCAGAAGCATTATTGATTGCCCCAGCTACTGAGTTTGACCGACGACCAGGGGACAGCCCAGTGACCGCTGAAACCAGAGCATGTGGAGGATTGCTGATGTGGTGAGTGAAGGTTGCACGTTTCTTCCCCGACGGTTGACCCTGCACACGAATTGGTGGGAACCATTGATTGCCTACTTATGCATCAACTCTGAAGTCAGATTCTCAATAATACTTGGAGAAAGGTTCTCCACGGGCAGTAACGGCGTTTTGCAAAACCCTGTATCGGAGATATGTGTCCAGGAAAATAGCATGATTGCACTGGAACTCCTATGCAACGCCCAGTATGAGATATATTGCATGGTTAAAAGCTCCATATAGCCCACACTAAACTCCAAATTCGCGGGGTTGTGCCACCATTACCGCTCCACGCCGCATCTAGTTGCTTGGAGATGTACAAACAGGTGAAGGGACTGGACAAATGCGGCCATCACAGTGGGCCTCATGAAACTCCATCGGTCAGAGTTCCTCATATTCACCGGCAACAGCCTATAAACTGTTGAACCAAAGGTGCCGGAGGAGGGCACAAAGATTTCTACCTACCTTCCATCTCAATAAATACAACGACCATTTAGGGCGAAGGCCAACAGCGGCCTGCATGGGAAGGAAAATGCGGCCGCCGGGCCGTAACTCCATAAGTCCACCGAAGCAAACGTATGGTATGGAACCGCCGTTCCACTATGGAGGTAAGGCGGGTCTGGCTCCTCTCACGCCGTTCGTAGTATCCCTCCTGTACGTATAGTGGGCGATTGCGGGCGGGCCTTGGACATATGGGGAAAACTATAACCACAGATGAGTTTATTTTACAAAGTGTTCAAGGTATCTAATTCGTGGGAGGGTATGATTCCCATACCCAGGCATTCGCTCGTAGGAATTTACTCTATCCCGAAAAGAGGTGGAGACAGGGGCATGCTGATGAAATTATATGGCGAGCAGGGAAAGTGGTATTTGGCATAACCAAGCATGGAGACATATTTGAGTTATATTCGATTAGCTGAGTTGAACACTTTTTATCAATATACCATGTCAAAATGGATGCTTTTGAACAGCTCAAGTGGTTTGCTTTGCTCAGGGGTACTTTATGGCATGTATCAGTTTGAAAAAAAAGCATTGCTATACGGGTGCCCATCGCTGAGGCTCACAGAGGAATTTGAAGTTGTCTGGAAGGGTGCATTGCTAATGGAAACCATCCAGCTTAGGCTGTTTACCAAGTTGGTATTTATCTGTATTGGCTCTTCTCCGACAACAAGTTATAGTGATGGCATGTTGGAAAATGAAATCCTCTATTAATGGGGCAGGGACCTCCAATTGGGCAATTTCAAGGCAGTGGCTGCAACCAAGGCTCTGCTAGAGAAGGCTTGGGATTGTAATCCATCCAGACAAATCTAAAAACTGCCACCGCTACGGGTTATGGATTTGGTGTTTCACCTTTAGACACTAATTTAATGAAGTTTATCTCCCCACTAATAAAGCTACTGCTACTTCAGAAGAGTGCCCCCACCAATCTTGCTTTGCGCCAGGGTATGACCATTGTGGCAAACAGCAAAAAGGTATTGATATTGGTAATCTAAATTGGTAAAACTTACTTCCCAGCTGCACGATTCGGACCGCTACACTACCGAAATCCAAAGAGTCACAAATCAGAGCATTTAAAAACAAATGCTGGCTGCTTTTGATCGGCCACTTTGATTACTCCGGAAGCTGAAAACAAGCTATAAGGTGGGTAGATTAATATTAAAGGAATTCATTGACCTATTGTATGGAGCAACCCTGATGTTTCGTGCCTACTACTGACGCAAGTGCACCAGGGATGGGGAGCAACTGGTTACGATGTCCAGTTGTAGGTGGCAGTATGGAACTCTCATCAGTCTACATTCCTGGAGTCACATGGGATAAACTATAAAGAAATGCTGGCGGGTGTTTCTGGACTGCGGGCTTCTTGTACTAATTTCATGGGATTACATGTCGCTTTCGAATAGATAATGCTACAATAATGGTTTACATCAATCCTTATGGGGAGTATTAGGTCGCTAGTTTGCATGAATTGGCTAATACAATTTGGCATGGTGCATTGATAGAAATATTTGGGATTACTGCGACCATTTGCCTGGGAAGCTTAATTCCGTGGCAGACCACCAGGTCACGTTGTCTCATCTGACATAACATTGAGTGGATGTTGAACCCCAGATTTGGAGATTATGATAGCTCAAATTGGGGACACCAGATATTGACCTATTTGCGTCAGGCTTGAACATCGAATACCAACGTATGTGTTGTGGGGACCAGACCCTGGTGGTAACTAGCATTGGGATGAATTTTAATCCATGGGTGAATTGGGTTGTTTACGCGGTTCCCCCATGCTGCCTCACCAGTCGGGTATTGCAGGAAATTATAAATAGTCTCTGCAACTGACATATTGATCATTCCGACTGGCCTACACAAAACCATGGTACCCGTGGTGTAGAAATGTACAAAACCTGGATGGCGATTGTTGAAACATCCCAAAATTGATTACTCACTCATTACCAGGGGGGTCAGTCATCCTTGCCATGGACATTAAACTTGTTGGCCTTGCTGGTTTCTGAAAAGACGCTCAATCGGGCAGGCATTCGTCAAGAACCATGTAACCTTATTGCAGCATCGTATCGGGAATCCACCCGCAAACAATATCTCACTCAAATCAGAAAGTGGGGGTTTCTGTGCCCGGAAATCAACAAGTCTCAATCGGCAACAATACTGGATGTGTTGGAGTTTCTAGCAGGCCTCCATTTTGATGCAGAGGGCATCAGCTACAGTGCCTAATCAACGCACCCCCAAAAACCGCAGGAGTACTCTGTATTCATACTGGGATATAAGTATCAGTCCACCACATGGTTGTCTAAAAACTAATGAGGGGAGTATTCAATACCAATCCCTCCACGACCCGATATACAGTAAACGTGTAGATGTGGGGATTCATGCTGACCCTACTGAGGCGCTGGGCTCCAATAGATGAGCTACCATTTGAAACTGCTCCACCCTTAAGGTTTGGTGATGTATGGCACTGGCGAAGCCCAACGAGCCCAGATGTTACGAAAAACTGCGATGGACGCCATGGTGGCAACCCTGGTCAAATAAAATTCTTTGGTAAAGAGTTATTTAAAACAGGAGTTGCCACTAACGTTTTTAAGTTTATTCCACCTAGGCTGCAAGCGAGAGCCAGAAGGTGCCCAGGACCACATTGTCGCCACTGCGGGCTGGGCCAAGTGGAGGGGAAAAAAAAAAAACCTTTCAACGGTTCTATAACTAAGTCTCTGGCGTTCTGCGACATTCGCAGAAGCTATCCGGGGTACCGCCTCAGTAAATGTCTGGCCCCGGACAATTAGGGGTTGTTGTTTTGTTGATTAATAAATTGTGTTGATTTTTTCAGCCGCTGTCAACTGAACTCCATTCACAGTCTTACTCATCAGAATGGCGGCAGTGTGATAAGTTTGGGTTTGTTCAGGGCGTGAAAATCACAAGAGCTTTGAAATCTTCACGAAGTCACTCCGTGACTCGAAGTAAAATAGGTAGATTAAACGGAACTTACCAAGTTTGAAGTTTGATCTGTATTTTACGAGGAGTTCCGCGGTGGAGTTCCGAGCCCACGCTCCCACCCTTGTCATCAGGTCAAACAGTAGTTCTACGGTTTTCATCTTACTATTTTCAGTCATGGTTGGTTCTGTGATTCCACGACCGCATGCTTGAAGGAGCCGCGCTTTGCGTGCTGGCGGGTGTATTCACGAAATCCTCTCACCGGCGACTCCTCGTAAAATACAGATCAAACTTCCAAACTTGGTAAGTTCTCGTTTAATCTTACTATTTTGGGTCTCATTTCAGACCAGAGCACCTTCCCCTACAGTTTGCTGTGTCCCCCACATGGATTATTGTAGCAAACTGCAAAACGGGACTTCTTATGCTTTGTTTAACCAATGGCTTTCATCTTGCCACTCTTCCATAAAGGCCCGATTTGTGGATGTGCACGGAAACTAATAGTTGTCCTTGTTGGTCAGATTCTCCCACCTGAGCTGTGGATCTCATGCGGCTCTCCAAAGTTACCCATGGGCCTCTTGGCCTGCCTTCTCTGGATCAATGCCTCCTTGCCGGGCCTGTTGTCAGTTTAGGAGGACGGCCAATTCCTTGGTTTGGTTTGCAGTTGTGCCTACTCTTTCCATTATAGGATGGTGGATTGGAACAGTGCTTGTGAGAATGTTCAAAAGCTTGGGATATTTGTTGTTTATAACCTAACCCTGCTTTAAACTTCTCCAAATTTTTCCCTGGACCTGTCTGGTGTGTTTCCTTGGGGCTTCATGATGCTGTTTGTTTACTAATGTTTCTCAAACAAACCTGCTGGCCCTTCACAGAACAGCTGTTGTATTTCTACTCGATTATACACATGTGGGACTCTATTTTATAATTAGGTGACTTATGAAGGCAATTGGTTGCACTGGATTTTATTTGGGGTTTCAGAGTAAAGGGGGTGAATAGCTTTGCACGCCACACTTTTCAGGGGGTTTTTTTAATTGTAAAAAAATGTGAAAACCATGTATCATTGACGTTCCGCTTCAAAATTATGACCCACTTTGTGTTGTCTATCAATTAAAATCCCAATAAAATACCTTTACGTTTGTGGTTGTAACGTGACAAAATGTGGAAAAGTTCAAGGAGAGTATGAAAACTTTTTGCAAGCCCTGTATGTTCCCTCATCAAATCGTTATAATTTAATTCCCTCGTCTAGCTGTGGTATTTACTTATCTATTCCTCTCATGATTTTGTTAATCTCTATAAATCACTCCTCACTCTCCAGCGCTCCAAGGAATAAAGTCCTGGCCTTCCCAATCTCCATCTATAACTCAGACCCGCGTATCCTAGCAACAGCCTCGTTAATCTTCTCTGCACTTTCGTTTGACAACATATTGTGCACTGGTGGACCAAACACTGAACACAATACGCTAGAGTACTGCAGTTGTACAGGGCCTTGGCGAGATCACAACCTGGAGCATTGTTGTACAATGTTGGGTCGCCTAATTTGAGGAGAGGACATTCTTGCTATTGGGGGAGTGCAGGTTAGGACACAGGTTTATTCCCGGGATGGCCGGTCTGATATATGATGAAAGAATGGGTCGACCTTGTTGTATTCGGTGGACCAAGTGAATTAAGAAGGATGAGAGGGGAATCTTGTAGAAACATATGCAAAATACTTCGAGGATCGAGACTGGGGAGATGGAGGACAAATGTTTACAGATGTTGGGAAGAGTAGGAATGGGTTGACGTTTCTGGGTCTAGACCCGTCTAGACTGGTTGGGAGAATAAGAAAGAGAGGGGATAAGAGATTTAGAAGATTGTTTTAGTGAGATAAAGAACAAAGAATTAAAAGTTATGTCAAATGTAACGATGGATGAGGGCAACAGGCCATTGTTAGCCTGCGTGTTGGGTGAAGTGGTGCGTCTTGAGTGGGGGATGGGGATAGATGAGGAGAGGGAAAGCAAGGCTCATTTGAAGTTAGAGAATCAATGATACTTACCACTGGGTTCCTAAAATTTGCATTTAACCTTTCACTCGTGACAATGGAGGAGACCTTGGACAGAAAGGTCTGTGTGGGATTTGGAAGAGTGAGATACATAGTTTAGCAACTGTGAGAGCAGGTAGGTCCAGGCGGACTGAGATAAGGTTGTTTCAGCAAAACGATCGCCTGTTCAACGTTTAGTGCTCGCTGATGTAAAAGGTCTATCATTTAGACTCCATCATTTACTGAGCCTCATGAACAGCAAAGCATCACCTGAGACTAGTCAGTTCCTCTTCTGTTTCCTTCAGCCGGCTTTTGGGAAACCTACAGGAATCCGGCCAGAATGAATGCACCTTTCCTATTTTTATGCTCGGGCATGTACTGAGCTACAGGGTCAGCTTTTGCTGTGCATGCTATATTAATCAGATAAGTCTATACAAGCAAAACTCCATGCTAGCTTTTTTTCATGGGGGCTTGTATACAATACCGGGATATAACGTTAAGGGTCTATAGGCTTGGTCAAGGCCACATTTGGAATATGTGAGAATTTGGGTACAATCTGAGGAACGATGTGCTGGTCTGGAGAGGTTCAGTGGGGGGGTTTACAAGAATGATCCCAGGAATGAGTAGGTTAATCTATGATCAGTGTTTATCGGCACTGGGCTCTGTACTCGCTGAGAGTTTAGATCGATTAAGTTGGGACCACATTGATTGAAAAGTACAGAATAATGAACAGCTTGGATAGTGTGGATTGGGAGAGGATGTTTCCATAGTGGAAGAGGTTTGGGACTAGATGTCATAGCCTCAGAAATTACAGGACGTTCATTTAGGAATGTGTTGAGAATAAATGTATTTAGTCAGAGGGTGGTGAATCTGGTGATTTGTTTTGCCACGGAAGGTGTCGGAGGCACGTCAGTGGATCCATTTAGGCAGAGATAATACATTCTTGATTAGCACAGATGTCAGAGGGATGGGGAGAAGGCAGAAGAAGACTTGCTGGGCTCGGAAAGGCTTAATTCTACTCCGATTATTATGTTGTTATTATAATCAAGTCAATCTCAAGGACAATATGTTGGAAGTAGGTAAAGAGCAAGGTAGTACAGATTGCAGAATGTAGTCGCTCAGCTTAGGTAAACATCCAGTTCCAAAGATGCAGTCTGTGGTACATTTAACTTCATGTGTTATTCATGTTGACAGGGTTATGGTGTCAAAATGCGCGGATATTTTTTGAAAACTTATAAGATTATTTAAGTGTTTTGTACAATGGTTAGAGGCAGTTTAATCGTGTTCCCTTTGTTGGGGAGAGTCCAGAACCAGGGGGTATAAGGGGAAAGCACAACAAGGACTGGAATGTCCTTGTGACTGCAATCAGTCAATGAAAGTAAAGATGCGGGTTACAACAGGCAGTGAAGGAAAGCGAATGAAATGTTGGCCTTCATCACATGAGGATTTGAGTATAAGACCTCTTGGTCATGTAATTGGACAGGCCCTGCTGAGACCAATTGGAGTACGAGCGGGGGGTTGAGTGGTGGCGAGCAGTGGGAGGTGGTGTGTGAGATAGAGCGGGTGGGAGTGGAGGGAGAGTGGGCGGAGTCTGGGGATAGAGAGGGGGAGTGGGGAGAGAGTGGGAGGAGTGTGGGGATTAGAGAGCGGGAGTGAGGATGAGAGTTGGGCGGAATGTGGGGATGTGATTGCACAAAGAATATCAAAGTGAACAAGTTGTCCCACAACATTGGCTGTGCACGGCCATACGCCAATTTTTCATCTTATGTCAGTCGCGTCATCCGGGAATTAAGCTGACGTGATCATACACCTGCATTCCCTCCATAGCCAATGAATGTCCTTACTCAAATTTAGGAGTCCAAAACTGCACACAATACTCCAGGTGTGATCTCACAGTGCCCCTGTACAACTGCATTATGGACGTCCTTGCTGTCTTCCTATACTGCAATCCTTCAGTGTTATGAGGCAACAGGCTATTTAGCTTTCTTCATGCCTGCTGTATTGCTTGCCTTGTTTTTAACAACAAAGTGGATACAACCTTCACATTTATCCAATTATACTGATTCTTCCATGCATCTGCCCACTCTCAACGAAGTCACTACTGGGGGATCTTCCGACAAAAAAAAAAACCTATCCGTCATCCTGCAGTCTCATAGCATCCTCACCTCGCAGCCCACACTGCCACCCAGCTTAGTGTCATATACAAACGGCATGTTACATTTAATTCTATGTCCACATTGGTCGCAGAAACAGCAGAGGCCCCATCTCACTTAGAAGTCAATTCCTGGCCATCATTTATGAGGAAGGATGTGCTGCTCTGGAGGAGGGTCCAGAGAGGGTACAAGATGATCCCAGGAATGAGTAGGTTAAACTACGATGAGCGTTTGTCGGCACTGGGCCCTGTACTCGCTGGAGTTTAGAAGAATGAGGGCGGGACCTCATTGAAACATACAGGAATAGTGAAAGGCTTTGATAGAGTGGATGTGGAGAAGATGTGTCCACTAGTGGCTGAGTCGAGGACTAGAAGGGCATAGCCTCAGAAAATAAAGGATGTTCATGTTGGACGGAGAGGAGGAGGAATTTCTTCAGTCAGGGGAGGTGAATCTGTGGAATCTTTGCCACAGAAGGCTGTGGAGGCCAAGTCAGTGGGATATGTGTAAGGCATAGGTGGAAAGATTCTTGATTAGTACAGAAATCAGAGGTTGTTTGAGGGAATGCAGCGTAAGTTCACAGGTTAATTTCCCGGGATGGTGGGGACTGTCATATGCGAGTGAAATTGAGCGTTTGGGCTTGTATACCCTGGGATTTTGAAGGATGAGAGGATATCTTTGGGGGAGGAGGATTAAACATATAAGATTATTAAGGATTTGACATGCCTAGAGGCAGGAAAACCTGTTCCCTTTGTTGGGGGAGTCCAGAACCAGGGAAAAAGGGAAGTGCAACGAGACCTGGATGTCCCTTGTGCATCAGTCACTGAAAGTAAATGAGGTTTCCAAGAAGGAACTGCAGATGCTGGAGGAATTGAAGGTAGACAAAATTGCTGGAGAAAAATCAGCGGAGGCAGCAGCATCTAAGGAGCGAAGCAAATAGGCAATGTTTCAGGCCAATACCCTTCTTCAGACTGATGCAGGGTGGGGGGGGGGGAGAAGAAAGGAAGAGGAGGAGCCAGTGGGCTGACGGAGAGCTGAGAAGGGGAGGAGACAGCAAGGGCTACCACTGAAAATAAAGATACGATACAACAGACAGTGAAGGAAGCAAATGAAATGTTGGCATTCATAACAACAGGATTTGAGCATAGGAGTAAAGAGATCCTTCTGCAGTTGGACAGGGCCCTGCTGAGACCATATCTGGAGTATTGTGTGAAATTCGGTCTCCTAATTTGAAGAAAGACATCCTTGCTACTGAGGCAGTGCAGCGTAGGTTCACACGATGAAGACAGAGATGAGAATAAACTTCACCCAGAGAGTTGTGAGTTTGTGGAATTCTCTGCCACAGAGGGCAGCCGAGGCCAATTCAGCGGATGCATTTAATTTAGTTAGATAGAGCTCTTGGGCTAGCAGAATCAAGGGGTATGTGGAGAAGGCAGGCATGGGTTACTGGTTGTGGATGATCAGCCATGATCGCAATGAGGGTCAGCCACATGGGTGGCCGTCAGAAGAGGCAACGGGTAGTGCAGGACTCTCTGTGGCTCTCCCCCTCTCCTACAAGCACTGCCTTATGCATATTATTGGGGTGACGGCCCCTCGGGGGAACATTGCAGCAGCAGTCAGGAGAGGGGGACCAATTCTGGCTCTGTTAGACAGCAGGGAGGTGGGGGAGTGTGGGGATAGAGGGGGGGTGGGGAGAGAGAGTGGGAGAGTGTGGGGATAGAGAGGGGGAGTTTGGGGATAGAGAGGGGGGTGGGAGGGGAGTAGGAGAGTGGGGAGGTGTGTGGGGGATAGAGAGGGGGAGTGGGGAGATAAAGAGGGGGAGTGTGGGGATAGAGAGGGGGAGAGGGGAGAGAGAGTGGGAGGAATGTGGGGACAGAGAAGGGGGCGTGGTGAGGAGAGTGGGGGAGTGTGGGGATAGAGAGGGGGAGTTTGGGGATAGAGAGGGGGAGGGGGGACAGTGAGTGGGTGGGGAGAGTGGGGGAGTGTGGGGATAGAGAGGGGAGTGTGGGAGGAGAGTGTGGAGGAGTGTGGGGAAAGAGAGGGGAGTGGGAGAGAGAGTGGGAGTGGGGGGACAGAGAGGGGGGAGTGGGGACAGACAGGGGAGTGGGGACAGAGAGGGGGGGAGTGGGGAGAGAGAGTGGGAGTGGGGGATAGAGAAGGGGGAGTGGGGGGCTACAGTCAGGGGGAGTGTGGGACAGAGTGGGGAATGGGGAGAGAGAGTCGGAGTGGTAGGGGGAGTGGGGACAGACAAGGGGAGTGGGGAGAGTGGGGGAGTGGGGGACCGAGAGGGGGTGGGGACAGAGGGGGGTGGGGACAGCTCTAGGGGAAAGAGAGTGGGAGGAGTGTGGGGATAGAGAGGGGGACTTGGGAAAGAGTCGGAGTGGGGACAGAGAGAGGGAGTGGGGACAGAGAGGGGGAGTCGGGACAGAGAGGGGGAGTGGGGAGAGAGAGTCGGAGTGGGACAGAGAGGGGGAGTGGGGAGAGAGAGTGGGAGAGTGTGGGGATAGAGAGGGGACTAGGGAGAGAGTCGGCGTGGGGACAGAGAGAGGAGAGGGGACAGAGAGGGGAGTGGGGAGAGAGATTCGGAGTGGGGACAGACAGGGGGAGTGGGGAGAGAGAGTGGGGGTGGGGACAGAGACGGGGAGTGGGGAGAGAGTGGGGGAGTGGGGACAGAGGGGGTGGGGACAGATAGGGGAGGGGAGAGAGAGAGTGGGAGGAGTGTGGGGATAGAGAAGGGAAGTGGGGAGAGAGTGGAGGAGTGGGGACAGAGAGAGGGAGTGGGGACAGAGAGGGGAAGTGGGGACAGAGAGGGGGAGTGGGAAGAGAGAGAGTGGGACAGAGTGTGGGGATAGAGGGGGAGTGGGGAGAGAGAGTGGGAGAGTGTGGGGGTAGAGAGGGGGAGTGGGGAGAGAGAGTGGGAGTAGTGTGGGGATAGAGATTGCAACCTTCACGTGGTACGCCCTGTTTCAACGAATGCAATCAACCTGACGTGCACAAACGGAATATCAGGCTGAACAAGTTGTCCTAAATCATTAGGCTATGCACGCCATACGCCAGAAGAAGAATACATAAATGTGTACAGGTACATGGACAGGACAGGTTTACAGGGATATGGGTCAAACACAGGCTGGTAGTACGAGTGTATGGGGCATGGGCATGGACAAGTTGGGCCAGAGGGCCTGTTTCCATGCTGTATGACTCTATGTCTGAAGCCCCCCCCCCCCTGCACCAGCTCCTGAGTCACCTACTGATCTACACTGTCTTCCTCTTTCTTGTCTCTTGAACACGGGGCACAGGTAGTGCGATCCCGGCCATTGGGAATAGTTCAGATGAACTGAAGTGCACGATCCCTCTCTATGAAACACGGTAAACCTGTGTGTGAAGTTTGCACCAGGTACAGCACCTACAAATAAACTGCTTTTAAACGGTGACCTGACAACTGTGTTGGATATTTAGTCACCACTAAACCCTCACCTTGAATCAGATGAATGAAACATCAACAGGTGGCCACATTTCTCAAACATACTGATTAGGAGGAAAACATCATAGAATTGCCTGACCAATACATTGGTCATTTTTAATAACAGGACCTGCTGCTCATTGAAGTGTTGATTTCACTTTGTACCAGTACCAGCTTTACACTGCATGATGGGAGATATGCTCTCTTGAATGACTTGATAAACAAGCACTTCAATAAAGTCTGTGTGTGTGTGTGGCATCTTTCTCTGTACCATTGTGTGGACAGCCCAGGCGGATGAGTTGGTCACTTACACTCAGACCGACCTTGCTGTCTGATCCGTGGGTTTGAATTCACATCTACCTGTTGGGTGGTCTGAAGTAGTTAATGACAAAATAAACTGCAGATTGAACAGAGCCACAGCTAGTGTTTAATGGGTGGAACTAATAGTCCCACTGGACGAAGAATACGGCACCATTACTTAACTACCCCTTTCTCAGATCTGAAGCTACACTTTCATTGTCCGCATTACGTGTTTTTCTTTCCATTGTATCCCGGAGAGGGGCAATTAGTATTTCTAACCACTGTCAATTAAGATGAAAATAACAAGTTAATGCATCTTCACGTGCCGTGTTCACCAGCGTGGATAGAGCAGCAAGATGGAGTTAGTGCTCATGACAGATGAGATTAATTATGGATACTGAACTTCAGTTAACCCTTTATAGTCAAACATTTGAAATAACAACCAGTTCCCAGTTCTGTCGCACACTACCCAGATATATTTTCACCAGTGGCAACACTGACAACATTTGCCTTGTGCTGACCCACTGTAGAAGATTGGACATGTTTGCAGGTTCCTTATCCATGTGTGACCATTGGACAAACTGCTGTAATAATAATGATAAAAAGTGTGATTAACCGGCTTTGTCTTAAAATGAATCTGTTCTACGATCCCAGCACAGAGATCCATGGCCAAGTGAGGAATATCTTACTGCACTATTTGTGCACACACGCACACCCTCCAGTTATAGAGCCATAGAGACACAGAGTCTCACAGAGTCTTCAGCCCAGCCTGCCTGCCTGCCTGCCCACACCGGCCAACATGTCCCATCCCCATATTCCTATAAATGGCCTGTCTGTCTGTCCATGCACCTGTCTAAATGTTCCTTAAAGTTTGCCGTAGTACTTTTTTATCTGTACCTTTATATAGTTACAAGGAGAGGTAGCTGAATGGATTGAAATTTGGCTTCAGGGAAGGAAGCAGAGTGTGATGGTGGAAGGAAGGTTGCTTCTCAGACTGGAGGCCTGTGACTAGTGGTGTGCCTCAGTGTTCAGTGCTGGGCCCGTTACTGTTGTCATCTACATCAATGATTTGGATGAGAACTTACAGAGCAAGTTTAGCAAGTTTGCAGATGATACAAAAGTGGGTGGTTTTGCAGATAGTGAAGATGGTTGTGATTAATTGCAGTAGGGTCTTGATCGATTGGCCAAGTGTGCTGGGGAATGGTTGATGGAATTTTATGCAGAGAATTGTGAGGTATTGCATTTCGGGAAGTCTAACATGGGTGGATCTACACAGTGAATGGTAATTAATTTATAGGATGGAAATGAGAAATATTTTTAGTCAGAAGGTGGTGAATTTGTGGGATTCTTTTCCACAATAGAGGCCTTGTTAGTAGATATTACTAAGGTAGAGATATATAGATTCTTGATTAGTACAGGTACCAGATGTTATGGGGAGAAGGCAGGAGATTGGGGCAAGGAGGGAGAGATAGATCAGCCATGATTGAATGGTGGAGTAGACATGATGGGCCGAATGGCCTAATTCTACTGCTATCGCTGATGACCTTATGACATACCCTTCCTGTACTCCATCCCGTTATTGGTCGTGATTCATCCCACCACAGTGTTGCCGTTTGCAGACTTGCAGATGGAATTAGAGCGACATTTGGCTTTGGTGTCACGTATAGGGAGTGTATTAGTGGACTGAGAACGCATCCTTGCGGCGCACCAGTGTTGATGATTATTGCGGATGAGATGCTGTCACCTATCTTCACCGATTGGAAGGGTCAGAAAGTTGCAGATCCAGTGGCAGAGGGTGGAGCTGATTCCAAGGTCCAGCAGCTTGGAGATCAGTTTGGATGGGATTATGGTGGCAGAGCTATAGCGGATAGATAGGAGTGTAACGTGGGACAATTCCTAATGTACCAATTCTTGCTCTTGAGAGAGTGCGGCATAGGTTCACCAGGTTAATTCCCTGGATGGCGGGAGTGAGAAATGATGAAAGAATGGGGCGACTGGGCTTATATTCATTGGACTTTAGATGCATGAGAAGGGATCTTACAGAAACATATAACATTAATGGATTGGACAGGCTAGATGCAGGACAAATGTTCCCGATGTTGGGGGTGTCCGGAACCAGGGGTACAGTTTAAGAAGAAGGTCTAAGAATACGGGTTGGGAATAAGAATAAGGCTGGGCTATTTGGGACTTTGATGAGGAAAAATGTTTTCACACAGTGTTGTGAATCTGTGGAATTCACTGCCACAGAAGTCAGTGGAGGCCAAGTCCCAGGATGTTTTCAAGAGAGTTAGATTTAGCTCTTAGGGCTAACGGAATCAAGGAATATGGGGAGAAAGCAGGAACGGGGTACTGATATTGGATGATCAGCCATGATCATATTGCATGCCGGTGCAGGCTGGATGGGCCGAATGGCCTACTCCTGCACCTATTCCCTATGTTTCTATGCCACCTTGTTGTCTATGTATTCCAGAGATGGGTTTAGGGCCGGGAGATGGCCACTGCTGGAGACCGGCTGCGTTGATGAGCAAACTGTAATGGATCAAGTGTTAAAGAAGGAACTGCAGATGCTGGAGAATCGAGGGTACACAAAGGCTGGAGAAACTCACCGGGTGCAGCAGCATCTAAGGAGCGAAGGAGATAGGCGACGTTTCGGGTCGAGACCCTTCTTCAGACTGGTCAGGGATCAGGGAAACGAGAGATATAGACGGTGATGTGGGGGGATCAAGAACAATGAATGAAAGATATGCAAAAAAGTATCGATGATAAAGGGAACAAGCCATTGTAAGCTGTTTGTGGTGTGAAAATGAGAAGCTAGTGCGACTTGGGTGGGGGAGGGAGATAGAGATAGAGGGAATGCCAGGGCCCGAGGGCTGAGGGGGAGGTGGGAAGGGGAGGAGACAGCAAGGGTTAACAGAATTGAGAAAATTCAATGTTCAAGCCCAGAGGATGCAGACTCCCCAAGCGGAATATGAGGTGTTGTTCCTCCAACTTGCGGTGTTGCTCACTCTGGCCGTGGAGGAGGCCCAGGACAGAGAGGTGGGATTGGGAATGGGAAGGGGAGTTGAAGTGCTGAGCCACCGGGAGGTCGGGTTGGTTAATGCGGACCGAGCGGAGGTGTTCGGCGAAACGATCGCCAAGCCTCCGCTTGGTCTCACCGATATAGATCATCTGGCATCTGGAGCAGCGGATGCAGTAGATGAGGTCGGAGGACGTGTAGGTGAACCTCTGTCGGACCTGGAAGGACTGCTTGGGTCCCTGAAAGGAGTGGAGGGGGAGGTGAAGGGACAAGTGTGGCATCTCTTCCGGTTGCAAGGGAAAGTGCCCGGGGATGGGGTAGAGCGGGAGGGAAGGGAAGAATTGACAAAGGAGTTGCGGAGGGAGTGGTCTTTGTGGAAGGCAGACAGGGGGGGAGATGGGAAGATGTGGCGGGTGGAGGGTTCACGTTGGAGGTGGCGAAACTGGCGGAGGACTATATGTTGTATTTGCCGGCTGATGGGGTGAAAGGTGAGGAGCAGTAGATGTATCTCGTGTTGTGAAGAAGGGTCTCGACCCGAAACGTCGCCGATCTCCTTCGCTCCTTAGATGTTGCTGCACCCGCTGAGTTTCTCCAGCCTTTTGTGTCCCTCGATTCTCCAGCCTTTTGTGTCCCTGGATTCTCCAGCCTTTTGTGTCTCTGGATTCTCCATCTTAATCTTGTTTCCGCTCAACGTGGCCAACCGCCGCCGTCTTCACCAAGATGGCCGCCGCCGGCCTCTATTTAGGCATTGAGTATAGGAGCAGGGAGGATCTACTGCAGTTGTACAGGGTCTTGGTGAGGCCTCACTTGGAGTATTGCGTACAGTTTTGGTCTAACCATATAACATATAACCATATAACAATTACAGCACGGAGACAGGCCCTCTCGGCCCTTCCAGTCCGTGCCGACCATTTGTTTTCCCCTAGTCCCATCTACCTGCACTCAGACCATACCCCTCCATTCCCTTCACGTCCATATACCTATCCACTTTACTTTTAAATGTTAAAATCGATCCTGCCTCCACCACCTCTTCTGGAAGCTCATTCCACACAGCCACCACCCTCTGAGTAAATACATTCTGAGGAAAGTCTAATCTGAGGAAAGACATTCTTGCCATAGAGGGAGTACAGAGAAGGTTCACCAGACTGATTCCTGGGATGTCAGGACTGTCTTATGAAGAAAGACTGGATAGACTCAGCTTG
>JAVHYY010000746.1:50000-116640 GCA_035221665.1 Okamejei kenojei
CCTCCCATGCTGCCTTGAACTTGTCCATGGGGGCGCACCTTAGATCCATCATCCCGCCATATAAAGCTGAGACAAGTCTATTCTGAGATGGGTTTAAAGAAAGAACTGTATGAACAAGGGTTGTGCCTGTTGGTATAGAAGAGCTGGGCAGTTTATAGAACACATAATGTCTTGTTAGCAGGTATCAGAAATAATCTGACTTTGGAAGATTGAATTTGTTGCTTAATTGTTCAAATGATACTACAGTGTTACCCATAAACTGGTCCTTGAAGCGCACAGTACCATTCCTATGCCATTCTTTAATGACAGCGTCCTGAATTGATGGTTTAACAAAGGTGGTTTGATGCAATAGGGCTCAGTAGAGAAAAGTTATGCAATCCAAAACATTTCCTGAATTGAACCCATATCCTCAAAGAGTGTTTAACCACTGGATTTTGTACAGATTTAATTGAGGGGAGTGGAAGTGAGGAACCAAGTAGTGCAGGTATGGACATATTATCATCTGTGTGTAATTCCATGGCTATCCAGTCAGGGCAATCGGGCTGGCTGCGAAAGGAAGACCAAAGTGCAAGGCAGCGTTGGTTAGCAGCCGGATAATAAAAGAAAAAGTTGGGAGAGCCAGGCCACCAACAGCCTTGGTTTTTTGAAGGTGGGCCTTATTAAGACTAGGCCGCTTACCTCTCCATATATAGGAGGAAATAACTGAGTCAAGATGGTCAAAGGATCTGGGGATAAAAACCGGTAAGGCCTGAAAAAGGAACAAACATTTTGGTAAAATGGTCATTTTGATTGAATTTATCCGGCCGACAACTGACATTGACAGGAGTAACCACTGTGTTAGCGTCTGTTTGATCTGGTTTAACAGAATTATAAAATTCTCTTTGAAAATATTTTTTTCAACAGAGAATTGAAATCACCCCCGAGTATAAGAGAGTATGTATTCAGGTCTGGAAGTAATTAAAATAACCGCTTGAAAAAACCTACATCGTCTGCATTAGGGGCATACACGTTGACAATACTACCAGTGTATTGTATAATTTTCCAGTCACAATGACATACCGACCAAACTTGTCAGAGATCACATTATGTGGCTCAAAGGAAATGTTCTAGCTGAGAAGGATTGAAACTCCTATGGCTTTAGCCTGAAAGGAAGAGTGGAACCCCTGCCCCACCCAACCTAACAAGAGACGGCCATTGTCTGAGCAACCAATATGAGTTTCTTGCACGACAGCTATTTCTGTTTTGAGTTGTTTAAGATGCGACAAAACCTTTCTTCTTTTAACAGGATGGTTTAGACCTTTGACATTCCAGCTCACTAGGTTTATGTGTCTATCCATGCATAATAAAGAAAAACGTTACGTTGTAATGTAAATACAATGAATCAAATGGCAGGCTGAAAACGAAGCAACGGGTCAGTGCAGGTTGAAAATGACTAGTGTGTAATGATGCGTTTATATAAATTGCTAACATGTTACTGGCAGTGACATAACCCCCCTCCCACCCAAGAAAGCTGCTATAGAAAGAAGCAGCAAGGTCTTCCAAACAAACATTTTACAAATGGAATCTTCCTGTCTAATGCTAAACTATTTCTCCAGTATAATGTACTAGAAAATACATTTAAGCACCTCTATAATAACATTATAATAACTTACAAAATTCTTAAGGGGTTGGACAGGCTAGATGCAGGAAGATTGTTCCCGATGTTGGGGAAGTCCAGGACAAGGGGTCACAGCCTAAGGATAAGGGGGAAATCCTTTAAGACCGAGATGAGAAAGACTTTTTTCACACAGAGAGTGGTGAGTCTCTGGAACTCTCTGCCACCGAGGGTAGTTGAGGCCAGTTCATTGGCTATATTTAAGAGTGAGTTGGATGTGGCCCTTGTGGCTAAGGGGATCAGAGGGTATGGAGAGAAGGCAGGTACGGGATACTGAGTTGGATGATCAGCCATGATCATATTGAATGGCGGTGCAGGCTCGAAGGGCTGAATGGCCTACTCCTGCACCTAATTTCTATGTGTCTATGTTTCTATGTTTCTATTTTGGCTTATCCAAATAGCCCCAAAAAAATATGGCTATGAAGACTGAATATCAACTTTGGAATAACTGGACAGTGCAAACACTGAACTGTGTCAACAGTGAACTAAATAGTTATATGTTACCAAATACTCCCATGGGTTAACATGTCCTTAAAAATATGATTGCAGCTTGAAAGTTACTTACTGGCCCATAAGAACTTTTTAAAGAACCAACGTTAGAATGTAACAGTTCACAGATATAGGGCCAGGTCATATGTGGTAACAGCACACAAACATCCAGCTGGAAATAGTTTCTAATTTACAGGGAAATATATAGTGATATTTGGCTGTAGCCATTTAGTATAAGTATCTTAGTAAATGAGCAGCACACCCGGATGAATGAGCACGTTCAGCCATGTAAACACACCACAGGCATTAGCTGACATGCTGCATGTTGCGCCAGTAGGTAGAGTTATACAGTGTTACCTCTCATCCAGTGGGTTCAAAGTCCCCAAACAGAGTCTTTATGGCGGTTTAGGTGACTTAGGCTATCGATATATTTCTGCACCTCCTCGGCTGAGTTTATGCACTTTGTGGCTCCACCGAACAACGTGAGACAGAGTCGAGCTGGCTATAGCAGAGCAGGCTTTAATCCCAGTTTGTAAAGTTCTGCCATAACGTCTCTGTACTCTGCCCGCTGGCTCTGAGCTTCAGGGCTGTAATCCTCCACAATCTGAATTGGTTTGCCGCGAAATTCGTGATTCCCTCTCCGCTGTGCCTCTCTGATGAGGACATCCTTCGTCTGGTAACGATGCAGGCGGAGAATGACAGGCCGCGGTCTCTGGCCGGGGGCCGGTTTAGCTTTTAGGGAGCGATGGGCTTTGTCGACTTCTGGAGGGGATGTCAACGTCACGCTCCCGAAAACCTCTCGCAGCAAACTTGAGCAAAACTCAGTGGGCCGTCCGCTTCCAGTGGATTCCTGTAGACGGAGGATGCGCATGTTTGGTCCCCGTCTTTGGCCCTCCAAGTCGGCCACTTTAGCCTTTAGCTTAGTACTGTCACCACTCAGAGTGGAACAAATGTTCTCAAGGTCGACGACTCGCTGGTTAAGGTCCTCTGCAGAAAGTTCCAGGGACGAGACACGTTGATCATGATCCTCCACTGTAAGCCTCATTTGGTCTAGCTTTGAGTCGAGCCGACCGAACGAAGTTCTAAGCTCGGTGGCTATTGCCTCATGGTGTTGCTCGAGTAGCGTGCTAATAGCCTCCAAGCTAACGTCAGCATCCTCTTTTTTGCTCGACCTTGTACCCTTCGAGGCCATTTAGAGAGACAGCAGCACTTAATCTAAAGGAATGTCAGGCAATTAAAAAAAGCTGACTTCGTTCTGGTGTAAAAGTTAGAGGGCGGAATGTTATGAAAATGATAAGATTACCAGAGCACTCACTTAGTGTGTCTACTCCATCTGCCTCTCAAACTGGAAAGCAGCTTATTTTGATGCCCCAAACAATCCGCGCGTAATATTTTCAAGTGCCCTGCTAAAATGTGAAGTACTTTTATCCGCGTCATTTATATAGGTTGTAAAATACGGAGACCCAGCACTGGCCTTTGCAGCATAGGTCTAGTTATTGACCCATTTATCCAAGTGAATGGGTTGCCAGGCAAGTGGTTAGTGTTATCCTGGATGGTGTAGGAGCAGCAACATCTCTTGACGTGTCCCTCGTGGTCTATGGGGAAAGTTTTGAATGTGAAGAAGCGAGTGGCTCAGTGCAAGATTTCAATACTGTTATACCACCAGGCCACAGGATGGAAATGGCTGATTCAGTTTAGTTTCTGGTTCAATGTTGACATTCCACGCTCCTCCCCCCTCCCCAAAACCTACCCGCTCCCACCCCCAACACCGGGAGGTTGATCGTGGTGGATAGTGGTTCACGGTTCACTTGGATGTCTTTTCATTCTTGTCTCAATCATTGTCTAATCCCACTATTATTATTCGGGTTACTGCAGAGCAGCAGAATATGGGAACACCTATCCACACCACGGCTGAAGTTGGAAACAGGACTGCGGCTCCAGTCACCTCAACAACAAGGACGGACACAGGTGTGTTGCAGAATTCTTCACGATATCAATCTTGTCTTGATATCTGGTTTGCTTCTAATGCATGGTCCACATGTCAGAAGGATTGGGGATTAAGGAAGGGACTGAGAAAGTAGGTTTATTGGCCAAGTATTCACATACAAGGAATTTGCCTTGGTGCTCCGCACACAAGTAACAACATGACATACAGTGACAGTTACGAATGACTCAGAAAACACTAAGCATTAATAGTAATAAGGCATTAATGATAAAACACCATTGATCAAGCATGTGAATCAACAAAATACCAGATCAAAGGGAGGCTACAGATTGTTGGCTGTTGAGTAGAGCATATGGATGAAAACTGTTTTTATGTCTGGCTGTGGCATCTTTGACAATCCGGAGTCGCCTTCCAGAGAGAAATGATTCAAAGAGTTTGTGGGCAGGTTGAGAGGGGGTCAGAGATGAGAGGATGTTAACATCTGCAGGCAGTAGTTGACAGGACAGAGGGAGTGATGGTAGAGGCAATGAATCATCCTCATTGAAGATTCAGATGGACATGAATGCAGTGACTGGGGAGAGGCTTTCTGAGAAAGTGAAGAATATAAGATGGTGCATGAATCGTGGCGACTCTTGTGTTTGGTCTCTGTGTAGTCTGCGCTGTTGGAGTTATTATGGTCCAAGTTATGCCTCAGGGTCATAGAGGCACACGGCATGGAACAAGACTCTTCAGCCCACCTTGGACATGTCAAACAACATGGCCGATCTACTGTAGTTCCATAAGGCTGCGGAAGGCACATGTCCCTCTAAACCTATCCAATCCATGTACCGATTTTACCATAAATCCCCAACCCCACCTGAAACCCATGGCATTGTTTCTTGATTCTCCTCCTCCTGTGTGCATTAAACTATTATATCTAACAGATAGTGTATCTACTCCTGATCCTCATGTACAGGAGGATGGTCACTGAGCTTGGCTACACATGACAAAGTATCATTGAAGCCAGGGAGCATGAGGCCACAGAGAGTGGGGCGATGGTGATGGGTGGGACAGACTTGGTTGAAGAAGAGCAATTGCAAGGCATTTCCATCATCCATGAGTAAGGTGGGTGGTTCATGCATGTAGAAGATAATCCCAGGGAGGTTACCTGGCATCAACTACAGTGCTACAGTGGGCTTGTACACTCTAGAGTTAAGAAGGATGAGAGGGAATCTCGTTGAAACATATAAGGTTGTTAAGGGTTTCGACACACTAGAGGCATGTTCCCGATGTTCGGGGAGTCCAGAACCAGGGGCCCCAGTTTAAGAATAAGGGCTCGGCCATTTAGAACGGAGACGAGGAAACACTTTTTCTCACAGAGAGTGTCGAGTCTGTGGAATTCTCTACCTCAGAGGGCGGTGGAGGCCGGTTCTCTGGATGCTTTCAAGAGAGAGCTAGATGGGCTCTTAAAGATAGCGGAGTCAGGGGATATGGGGAGAAAGCAGGAACGGGGAACTGATTGTGGATGATCAGCCATGATCACATTGAATGGCGGTGCTAGCTCGAAGGGCCAAATGGCCTGCTCCAGTACCTATTGTCTATTGTCTATTGCCTCAGGCGATAAGTGCATCTGCACCTCTTCATCAGTGCATTTGTCTACTGTGGTTCGCTGTGATTTGTTCCGTCTGAACACCGGCTTTGGAGATGATCACATTCCCCCAGTGCCCACCCTTCCTGGGTCACACTGTCACATCCCCCTGGGACCCATGCTCCCTGGGTCACACCGTCACATCCTCCCCGGGTCAGACACTATCCAACCTTCCCCTGCCCACACACTGCCTCAGCCTCCCCGATCCTTCAGACTGATAGTAGGGGACAGCCGTAAGCTGGCAGAGAGGAGCGGCAACACAAAGCCTGGCAAGTGTGATGGATATTACTGAGGAGGTTATTTTTGATAGGTAGGTGGTTGGATAAAGGCTAAAGATCAAAAATCAAGGTGTTCGGTAGAAAGATTGAGTGTTGGAGATTGTGAAAATAAAGAAAGGATTATAGGAGGCAGGAAATGGGGAGGGGAGAGTGGGAGGAAATAAGGCGGGTGGGTGGTTTGGATTGTTACTGAAAATTAGAGAATTCAATGTTCACACCATTGGATTGTAGGCTACCCAAGCAAAATTTGAGATGCTGTTCCTCCAGTGAGCATGTGTCCAAGGACAGAGAGGTTGCTATGGGAATGGAAGAGATAAAGCATTGACTTAGCAACTGTTTTGCTAAACACGTACGATTTGTACTACTCGCGCAGATTTCTCCTTTCTCCTCTCCCTTTCCACATACATTAATTCATCTCGCTTCACAATTTCCAACTTTTCACTCCTGTTTCACACCTGTCTTTTCATCTCTGGCCTTTGTCCAATGATCAGCCTATCAAAATCTCCCCTCATCTGTATCTACCTTACTTACCAGGCTGTGACCTGTCCCTCCTCTTGTCCACATTTCTCCCCACTCACCACCACCACAGTCAGCCTGAAGAAAGGTCCAGACTTGAAACGTCACCTATCCATGTTCTCCAGAGATGATGGTTGACCCACTGAGTTCCTCCAGCATGTTGTCTTATTCCGATATCCTGTTTTGATCATTGTAATATAGGGGGCAGGAACAGTCAGGATGAGGATTGCTGTTGTAGCGGGAGCCAAGGGGACTGATTCAGATGGTGTTTAGTTTCTCTCTTTGAATACACAGATCTAACGCCAACATTCTCTGAGCTCCTGACGCAGTGGAGCGACTACCAATTGTTCCAGCTGACACAATTCTATCGGGAGAGACTGAAACAGGCGATTGAAGAAGGGATTGGAAGTCCCTCATCATGAAGCCGAGACGGCAGGGATATTTCAGTGAACAAGAACACGGGCTAAGTGGAGGCATCACGGTGAGTTATGTTTCATGTCACAGAACGGATGGCATTGTGGGAAGAGTGACCAATGTCAGTCTCGCTCACCTCGCACTGCATGGGTTGAGCAGTGTAATGGAGACACTGATCTCTGATCAGATTGCCTCCTGTAGACCTGGTAGCAGGAATACAACCTGGGAGCTGGGGAATAAAACCTGTGATCTTTCTGAGAATTGTCCATTCTGATCCAGCTGTTCCTCCTACACATGCATCTTAGCACAATGGTCAGGGAGCAGTAAACTTGTAAACCAGAAGCAGAACTGATAATCCATTTCAAGTCTCATCAGTCCAATTGGTCACATTTAGTTCAGTTCATGAAACCACAGAGGACATTAGGCATGAGCACAAGGAACCGCAGATGCTGGTTTACAAAAACACACAAGGTGCTGCACAAAAGAGCTTTGTTTTTGGAGCTGCTGTCTGACCTGCTGAATTACTCCACCGTGATGCTTCCACTTACCCCGTGTTCGCTTATCATTCAATTCGTAACTAAAATAAACTAAAGTACACTTGCTAAATCTACAATATCAACATAATGTGCTGTAAATATTCAGCAGGTGGGTTATTTGGGCATCGGTGGGAAGAGATGAAAGAGTTAGTTATTAATTGATTGTTGTCATATTTAAGCTTTCCTGTTGTAAAAGGCCAATTGTAATGCATGATGGGATTTGGACATCTCACACGTGACAAAGGTTTTTTTAACTTAAGTTGAATAGTTCACAGCTCTCTTACAATGTTTTTTTATGGAAGTTGAAGAGGGTAATCAGATAAGAAGGGGTCCAGAGGATGCCTTTGGGGTGTCTGGCTTTTGGCAAAGAGTGACAAACAACTCCATATTTGGAGGTGGCTGATGGGTTTTGTACACTACATCATGCAATTGGTTTAATATCTGTACGTACATAGCTCGTGTATCCTGATATTTATTTGTGTGTGCTGCTGGAGATTCAGACGTGAAACTGTAGCCTCTGGGTCTCTAGGTCCACACCCGTCAGACGTTACATTAAAGCTTTGTATGGTCTTAAGAATTTGTGCTTTGTCTATCTTTTTAAGTGAACTTTTTCAGAGAAGCCGGGTTAATGCACAGTTAAAGGAGGAGAGGAGCTGCAGGAAATGTGCAAGTGATGGATATCTTTGATCGGGTAAAACGGGGGTAGGCGTAGAGATAAAGAAGTTGTCTGGTCACAGAGTGAATGCGGGCTCAGCGAGGGAAAGGATGTAGATGAAAAATCATAACTGTTTTAAAATGCAGAACAGGAAGGAATGCAGGTTGGACTGGACACGCCCATTCCTAGTGGGATACAGTCCATGTGAGGCCAAAAGGAACTGGATTAATTTCACATCAATTTCAGCACAGCCTGTATGGCCTGAATGGCCTGTTCCCATGTTGTACTCTGTTGTGTTCTCAGACACTGCCAGGTGTGAAGCGAGTTTCACACTGCCAGGACTCTGGCAGTACACAGTTTGTCAACACCGTGTCATGGGATATGAAGAGGCAATCCAATGCCTGCCACTATGCTCAAAACTTCCTGAATATCCCATCAATTCTCTCCCCATTAGCACTGTCACAGTCACTTCCCCATATACTCATTGCTGTTCTTCACAGAGTGTCGCTGAGCTTGTGGTAAAGGGACACCGCAGAGACAGTTCCACACTCTTCCTCAGTCTGGTGATGGAAAAAGGCAACCGGCCCCGGCGGGTGTTGTGGGAATCCTTTGTGAAAATGCAGAATGAATGACCAAAGCTGAACAAAATACTGAAAGAAATCCAGGAGCTCGGTACGGTAAATCAACACACTGAACTGAATATCACATTGAAACACTGGAGTTAACAATGTTATTCAAGTCTGGTTTAATGAATGCTTGTTGATTTGAACAGGTCCTGATCCACAAGAATACATGAACATCATCAGAGGTTTATCTGCATTACCCTCTCATATGGAAGGTGAGTGTTAGAGTGAAATATACAGTTCACAATTGATGTTCCAAGTGATGTAATACTGAAACTGTTCAGAGCTTTGCAGAATAGGGAATCAGAAGATTAAAGGCTAAGCAATTGTTAGACTGAGAAGATTCAGCTTAGTGTGGTGTATTGTCACATGTATCAAGGTACGGTGAAAAGTTTGTGTTGCATGTAATCCAGTCAGCAGGTAGACAACACGTGATTATAATTGAGTTATTTCCAGTACAGATAAACTATGAGGGAATGTTTAAGAAAGAACTGCAGATGCTGGTAACATCGAAGGTAATCGCAGTGTCCCACCGCATTAATGTCCACATACCGCGACTGTCCTACCGAATGAATGTCCACAAACCTCAACTGTCCTACAGCACTCATGTCCACATACCTCAACTGTCTACAGCATTAATGTCCACATACCTCAACTGTCTACAGCATTAATGTCCACATACCTCAACTGTCTACGGTGAAAAGTTTGTGTCGCATGTAATCCAGTCAGCAGATAACCATATAACCATATAACAATTACAGCAAGGAAACAGGCCCTCTCGGCCCTTCCATTCCGTTCCGACCATTTGTTTTCCCCTAGTCCCAGCTACCTGCACTCAGACCATACCCCTCCATTCCCTTCACGTCCATATACCTATCCACTTTACTTTTAAATGTTAAAATCGATCCTGCCTCCACCACTTCTGCTGGAAGCTCATTCCACACAGCCACCGCCCTCTGAGTAAAGAAGTTCCCCCTCACGTTACCCCTAAACTTCTGTCCCTTAATTCTCATGTCATGCCCTCTTGTTTGAATCTTCCCTACCCTCAATGGGAAAAGCTTATCCACGTCAACTCTGTCTATCCCTTTCATCATTTTACAGACCTCAATCAAGTCCCCCCTTAACCTTCTGCGCTCCAAAGAATAAAGACCTAACTTGTTCAACCTTTCTCTGTAACATTGTTGCTGGAACCAGGCAACATTCTAGTAAATCTCCTCTGTACTCTCTCTATTTTGTTGACATCCTTCCTATAATTAGGCGACCAAAATTGTACACCATACTCCAAAATTGGTCTTGCCAATGCCTTGTACAATTTTAACATTACTTCCCTACTCCTATATTCAATGCTCTGATAACACGTGATTATAATTGAGTTATTTCCAGTACAGATAAACTATGAGGGAATGTTTAAGAAAGAACTGCAGATGCTGGTAACATCGAAGGTAATCGCAGTGTCCCACCGCATTAATGTCCACATACCGCGACTGTCCTACCGAATGAATGTCCACAAACCTCAACTGTCCTACAGCACTCATGTCCACATACCTCAACTGTCTACAGCATTAATGTCCACATACCTCAACTGTCTACAGCATTAATGTCCACATACCTCAACTGTCTACGGTGAAATGTTTGTGTTGCATGTAATCCAGTCAGCAGATAACCATATAACCATATAACAATTACAGCAAGGAAACAGGCCCTCTCGGCCCTTCCAGTCCGTGCCGACCATTTGTTTTCCCCTAGTCCCAGCTACCTGCACTCAGACCATACCCCTCCATTCCCTTCACGTCCATATACCTATCCACTTTACTTTTAAATGTTAAAATCGATCCTGCCTCCACCACTTCTGCTGGAAGCTCATTCCACACAGCCACCACCCTCTGAGTAAAGAAGTTCCCCCTCACGTTACCCCTAAACTTCTGTCCTTTAATTCTCATGTCATGCCCTCTTGTTTGAATCTTCCCTACCCTCAATGGGAAAAGCTTATCCACGTCAACTCTGTCTATCCCTTTCATCATTTTAAATACCTCAATCAAGTCCCCCCTTAACCTTCTGCGCTCCAAAGAATAAAGACCTAACTTGTTCAACCTTTCTCTGTAACATAGTTGCTGGAACCAGGCAACATTCTAGTAAATCTCCTCTGTACTCTCTCTATTTTGTTGACATCCTTCCTATAATTAGGCGACCAAAATTGTACACCATACTCCAAAATTGGTCTTACCAATGCCTTGTACAATTTTAACATTACTTCCCTACTCCTATATTCAATGCTCTGATAACACGTGATTATAATTGAGTTATTTCCAGTACAGATAAACTATGAGGGAATGTTTAAGAAAGAACTGCAGATGCTGGTAACATCGAAGGTAATCGAAGTGTCCCACCGCATTAATCTCCACATACCGCGACTGCCCTACCGAATTAATGTCCACATAGCACGACTCCATCCTATCCCCCTGGCCCAATCCCTCCCTACCTACGTCCAAGGCACCTCACACGCTCTTCGTGTCTTCAATGCCTTCCGTTTACCAGGCCCCCACTCTCTCATCTTTACTGTGGATGTCCAGTCACTCTATACCTCCATCCCCCACCTGGAGGGTCTTAAAGCCCCCCGTTTCTTCCTCGACTACAGAACCAGACAATTTCCGACCACCAATACTTTCATCCGCCGAGCAGAGCAGAGCTGGTCCTTGCCCTCCACAACTTCTCCTTCGAGTCCTCCCACTGCCTCCAGATCCAAGGCGTAGCTATGGGCACTCACACGGGCCCTAGCTATGCCTGCCTCTGTGTAGGGCACGTTGAACAATCCCTGTTCCAGGCGTGCGATGGCCCTATCCCCGGACTCTACCTCTGCTACATTGGCCACTGCGTTGGTGCTACCTCCTACACCCATGCACAACTCACCCACTTCTCCTTAATTTCCATCCGGAACTCAATTTCATTTGGGCCATCTCCTACATCTCTTGCCGTTTCTAGACCTCACCGTCTCCATCACAGGACACATAATACTGACCGACATTTACTACAAACCAACTGACTCCCATAGCTATCTTGACTACACTCCCTCCCACCCTTCTTCTTGTAAAGACTCTATCCCTACTCCCAAATCCACCGTCTACGCCGCATCTGCGCCCAGGATGAGGTTTTTCATAACAGGACACTGGATATGTCCTCATTCTTTAGGGAACGGGGCATCACACCGCACATTATATAACCCCACACACTCCTGGATGGGTCGTGACACATGATATAACCCCACACACTCCTGGATGGGACGTGACACATTATATAACCCCACACACTCCTGGATGGGTCGTGACACATTATATAACCTCACACACTCCTGGATGGGTCGTGACACATTATATAACCCCACACACTCCTGGATGGGACGTGACACATTATATAACCCCACACACTCCTGGATGGGACGTGACACATTATATAACCCCACACACTCCTGGATGGGACGTGACACATTATATAACCCCACACACTCCTGGATGGGACGTGACACATTATATAACCCCACACACTCCTGGATGGGACGTGACACATTATATAACCCCACACACTCCTGGATGGGTCGTGACACATGATATAACCCCACACACTTCTGGGTGGGACGTGACACATTATATAACCCACACACTCCTGCGTGGGACGTGACACATTATATAACCCACACACTCCTGGATGGGACGTGACACATTATATAACCCCACACACTCCTGGATGGGACGTGACACATATAACCCCACACACTCCTGGATGGGACGTGACACATTATATAACCCACACACTCCTGGATGGGTCGTGACACATTATATAACCCACACACTCCTGGATGGGACGTGACACATTATATAACCCCACACACTCCGTGATGGGACGTGACACATTGTATAACCCCACACACTCCTGGCAGGGTATTAACATATTGAAAATATTGAAATACTTAGAACATTCCTGAAAGTCCACAATGTCTATCGTGTTGAATCATGAAACCTGAATGAATGGGATTTATTTCTCACTCCCCTGCTCCTGGACAAGGCAAGAACAGCGTTTCCCTGGTCTTCACTGTCTACCCGACAATCCCCTCACTCCATTGATGATTTTTTACAATTGTTATCAACTTACAATAAGTTCTAAAACCTCTAGATACAACATCCCTACCTCCACTGTAAGTCGAATGCATTGCTTCCTTCAAGAATCCCTGGTCTGCTCCTCCATGTCCAGCAGCCAATCCAATTCTAATGTCACTTCCCCATGAACACCTGTCCTTTCCCCACTTTGCTTCCAACCATGCAGGGAAACAAAATGCCTTTCTAGTTGAAGCGACTTGCAGTTTTCAAGGATGACTCTGAACAATTGACCGTCATTTCCGGTCATCCCAGTCCCACTCTGTCCCCTCTGTCTTTGGTCCACCACACAAACCGTGCGTGAATCATAGATTAGTACCTCATCTCCCAGTACAATGCGTCACAGCCTTCTGGACTCAACATTGATCGCAATATGTTTCAATGATCAGCATCAACTTTCCCTTCCATTCCCCTGAAAGAGCTAATAGTCAAATCTAATAGTCAAATGTTAAAATGGAGTCGATCTTCTACAAAAGCGTGGTCTAGTAGAAGAAAAGAATGGCTCGGTACCAAGTCTGAATCACTGTAAATTATATGGAGCACAATATGGAGGACAGGTTGTATTTTTATTACAGACATTAAGATAGAAGCCTGTGTAATGACAAGTGCTCTTTCAAGGCCATAAAGAAGACAAGATTGAAAAAAATAGCTGACGCTCCAGAGATAAGTAACAACTTGTTATTGGATGAGCTTGATTTGGACCCAGCTTTTCCTATATTCTGAAAGGCTACAGAATCTTTCAGTCATATTCAGACTTGGTGGGAGTGTTTTACTGATGAGCAAAATGTATAATTGTGCCAACTTTCCTTTGTTCTGTGAGTGGAGCCCGAGAAGCACTGAGCAACGTTTGTGCTCATTGTAGATCTTGCCACTCCCGTCTGACGAATCAATTAAAGATTGCCAAGGTTTACCTTTAACTATTGTGTTGCGATCTGCTGTTTAAGAAACAAGCATCGATACCCCACTCCTCCCGCTCGCTCTCTCTTTCTCCCTCCCCAACTCCCAATCTCCTCCTCCCCTCTCTTTGCCTCTCCCCTCCAAGTCCCATTCCCCGTACGCCCTTCCCACTTGCCCTTCCACCCCTGCACCCTTTTCCTCTCCCTCTGTCCCCATCTCTCTCCCCCCCCCTTCTGCTCCTCCTCCCTGCCCACCTCCTTCCTCTCACACTGATTCCTCCCTCCCCACATGTGCTGCCTGGGCTGCTGGGTATTTCCCTCCAGCTGTCCCTCTGACAGAGCACCCAATGCCCTTCACCCTGTCTGTGCCCAGCAGATCCACACTGGGTTCTTCAAAGTTTGTGTTCAAATCCAAAATAAAATGTTAGTCGTGTTTGTCATGGGAGAATCTACTGCAGGACATGCAGGGACCAGTGCACTGTCTGAGGAATGGTCTCACTTTCACAGCGCAGTTAATATCACAATCTGCTTGGTTAGTGATTGTCTCAGCCGTGGCTCGCTGTCATCTCGCGTGTCTGTCACCAGGTTACCTCACTGAACTGAAATCCATCCGCGAATTGATATAATTCAGGAGCATTGAATTCATTCGTGTAATCTTGAATGTTGAGCTTTGAGTTGCCAGGTAACATTGCGACATTATCTGCCTGTTCCCGTGCAAGATGTCCAACAGAAACACAAGGAGACTCTGCGAGCACAGACTGAAACACTGAGCGTGAACACCATCCCGATGAAGGAGAAGGTTAAGGTTTTCCAGCTGCTTGATCGATACGCTGAGCTCACAATCATCTCCACTGTTCGAGATCGGACACTGGTGGAACATGAGCTGCTGGCAAGAGGCCGGGACCATGAAGAGTTGAGAGAGAAATGTCTCCGGAGAGAACTGGAAAATATCAGGACTGATCAATTGTTCCAGAGCAGCTTTACCCAGAGTAAATCCCGATCTGGGAGTTCAGCATCAGTAGCCGGAGTCCCGGGGATCGGAAAAACAACACTGGTGCAAACGATTGTTCATGACTGGGCCACGGGGAAAATATACCCACACTTCCAGTTTGTCTTCAGTTTCAAATTCCAGGATTTGAACACGATTAACTGCAGAGTACCCCTGACGGAACTGATTCTGGAGCAGTATCCTTACTTTAAGAATGACCTGGGAGAGGTCTGGAAGAACCCAGAGGGAATGCTGTTCTTATTCGATGGTTTGGATGAATTCAAAGGCAGAATCGATTTTGCTGACAGTCGGAGAGACACAGAGCCTCAGCACCAGTGCCCAGATCCCGAGTGGTGGTGTGAAGTGTCTGACATTGTGTACAGTTTAATCCAGCACAAGCTGGGATTTGTTGGTGAGGAACGGAAGGAATATTTCACCAGGTATTTTGAAGATCAGTCGGTGGCAACAGCTGTTTTCAAACACGTGAAGGAGAACGAGATCCTGTACACCATGAGCTACAACCCCTCCTACTGCTGGATCCTCGGCCTGACACTGGGCCCCTTCTTCACACAAACACACCGGGACCCGCAGCGAGTTCCCAAGACCATCACCCAACTATATTGCTACTTTATTCACCACATTCACCACATCCTGAAAAACCACGGCCGTGAGATTGAGAGCCCCTGTGAGGTGTTACTGAGGGTTGGTCAGATGGCCTTCACTGGAGTGTCACAGAAGAAGATTGTGTTCACAGATGGAGATTTGATCAAACACAATCTGCAGCCTTCCCAGTTCCTGTCCGGGTTCCTGATGGAACTTTTGGAGAGAGAGGATTCAGCCCGGAGCGTGGTGTACACCTTCCCACACCTCACCATCCAAGAGTTTGTAGCTGCACTCGCACAATTCCTGACTGTAGATCCCAGGAATATCATGAAATTCCTGTCTGAAGCCCACAGCACGACAGACAGGTGAATTGAAGTATTTCTCCGTTTTGTCGCCGGTCTCTCCTCCCCACGGTCAGCTCGGATCCTGGAGGAGTTTCTGGGTCAATTCCTTCATCAAACAACCTGCCGAGTGATTGACAGGGTGAAGGAGGAGGTTAAACGTTAGGCTGGAAACACAGAGAGTGGAGCTGGTAAACGGAGCCTCCTGAAGACGCTGCACTACCTGTTTGAGTCCCAGAATCCTGCACTGGCTCTGCAGACACTGGGATCTGTGGAAACACTTTCATTCCGTGAACTGGGACTGACCTCGATTGACTGTGCAGTCCTGTCTCATGTCATCAGGTTCTGTGATACAATCAAACGCCTCGATCTGGAGAACTGCCGCTTTCAGTGTGAAGGAACCCAACGGCTGGGACCGGCTCTGCACAAGTGTCAGCACTTGGGGTAACTGTCCGTTTGACACTAACACTTTCTTCCTTGGGGATGGCCGTCACTGAGCACGGGGGGCACCCGTCCTATTTTACCCTCCCCCTGGGTCACCGGTGGTTAACTCCGGCCCCCCTCTCCCCGGGTCACCCGTGTTGCTGTTATTCTCTGCACTGGGAACATTATCCGGTCGTCGGGGAAAGAGAATAAACGGTTAAAGTCGCCAAACACCACAACCACAGGGATTTACTCAATAATTTGCCGAGGCGCTTCCATTAATATACGTTTGGGAGAAATTGTCTCAGCCCCGGAGTTTGTATCCATTTGTTTCTTACTCTGTCTGTTTCTGATTAGACTGGGAGGCAACGACCTGGGAGATTCCAGAGTGAAACTGGTGTCTGCGGTTCTGAGGAACCCGGACTGTAAAATACAGATTGGAGTAAGTTCCACTGTGAGAGATTGTGTTTACAGTCACTGGGTGTCTGACACTGAACATAAATATGATCAGTAATTGTGTCACTGATAAACACTGGGGATTTGCACCGTCTCCTGTCTCTCTGTGTCCCTCACCCTCACTCTCTCTCATCTCCAGGCTGGACAATGTCGGTCTCACAGATTCTGGAACCAAAGATCTCACCTCCGCTCTCAGTACAAACCACTCACTGACGGGGCTGAACCTGAATGGGAATAAACTGGGAGATTCCGGAGTGAAACTGGTGTCTGCGGCTCTGAGGAACCCGGACTGTAAAATACAGATTGGAGTAAGTCCCTGACTGTGAGAGATTGTGTTTACAGTCACTGGGTGTCTGACACTGAACATTAATATGGTCAGAAATTGTGACACTGATAAACATAGAAACATAGAAAATAGGTGCAGGAGGAGGCCATTCAGCCCTTCGAGCCAGCACCGCCATTCATTGTGATCATGGCTGATCGTCCCCAATCAATAACCCGTGCCTGCCTTCTCCCCATATCCCTTGACTACTAGCCCCTAGAGCTCTATCTAACTCTCTCTTAAACCCATCCAGTGACTTGGCCTTCACTGCCCTCTGTGGCAGGGAATTCCATACATTCACAACTCTCTGGGTGAAAAAGTTTTTTCTCACCTCAGTCTTAAATGACCTCCCCTCTAGCATATTTCCCACCACCGAAGTCAGGCTAACTGGTCTGTAATTCCCCGTTTTCTCTCTCGCTCCTTTCTTGAAAAGTGAGATAACATTAGCTATCCTCCAATCCACAGGAACTGATCCTGAATCTATTGAACATTGGAAAATGATCACCAATGCGTCCACTATTTCTAGAGCCACCTCCCTGAGGACTCTGCGATGCAGACCATCAGGCCCAGGGGATTTATCATCCTTCAGTCCCATTAGCCTACCCAATACTATTTCTCGTCTAATGAAAATTTATTTCAGTTCCTCTAACCCCTTAGATCTTCTAATGAAGACAGATCCGAAGTACCTATTCAACTCTTCTGCCATTTCCTTGTTGCCCATAATTATTTCACCCGTGTCTGCCTTCAAGGGACCCACATTTGACTTTGCTATTCTTTTTCCATTAACATATCTAAATAAGCTTTTACTGTCCTTCTTTATATTCCTGGCCAGCTTCCCCTCGTACTTCATCTTTTCAGCCCGTATTGCCCGTTTTGTTTCCTTCTGTTGTCCTATGAAAGTTTCCCAATCCTCCGGCTTCCGGCTACTCTTTGCTGTGTTATACATCTTTTCTTTTAGTTTTATTCTATCCCTAACTTCTCTTGTCAGCCACCATTGCCTCCTACTCCCCTTAGAATTTTTTGTTCCTTTTTGGAATGAAATGATCCTGCGTCTTCCGGATTTGCCCAGAAATTCCTGCCATTGCTGTCCCACCGTCATTCCTGCTAGGATCCTTTTCCAGTCTTCCTTGGCCAGCTCCCCTCTCATGCCTTAATATTCCCCTTTGTTCAAGTGCATCACTGACACTTCTGATTTAACGTCCTCCTTCTCAAATTGCAGATTAAAACTAATCATATTATGATCACTATCTCCAAGCGGTTTCTTTACATCGAGTTATCTTATCATATTTGGTTCATTGAACACTAAATCCAGAATTGCCTTTTCTCTGGTGGGCTCCATTACAAGCTGCTCTACGAATCCATCTCGGAGGCATTCAACAAACTCTCTTTCTTGGGGTCCTGAATCAACCTGATTTTCCCAGTCTACCTGCATATTGAAATCCCCCATCACCACAGTGGCATTACATGCCAGTTTTAACTCCTGCTGCAACTGACACCCTACATTCGGGCTACTATTTGGGGTTTTGTAGATAACACCAATTTTACTTCGGAGTCACGTGAGTGACTACGTGAAGAACCCGCCTGGCGCTGGCAAACGGCATTACGTCGACGCTGACGGCAGAAGCAGGAGCTGCAGTAGCGCAGCTCCTCGCAGCGGTCGGAACGGACCCGCAGGTAAGTGTGGCAAAGTCGGGACGTTCTAAAATGTACGCTGGGTGGAACCAGCAGTATTTGAAAGTAAAAGTAAAAGTAAAGTCAGAGTCACGTAAACGTGCTGATTTAGCACAGATAAATGAAAAAGAAAATGGAGAAATCGCTAAAGAAAAATTCGCGGGTAAAAAGATCTTCCCGGAGTGAAAATAAAAATACGGGACAAGAAGCTAGTGCGGATCCGGTTCCGATACCGGTGGCCGCTGATTTACCCGTTAGCGAGCTTCCAGATTCTCCAGAAGTTATAACCACGGAGGGAAATGCTCCTAAAAAATGTAAAAAGAAATCTGAGAGGCCCGTGGTTTCTGATGACTCTGATACTGAAAGTCCTCCAGATAATAAAACTATGTGGCTAAAAATGGAGCATATGGAGAAAGTTCCCCAAAAAATCATGAGACAAGGCTCACAGTACCCAGACGTTTCCCAAAAAAGCCCTGAGGGGTTTGATTATTTTGAATATGGCTGTGTGCCAAATTGGGAGTTTGCAACTCCGGACCCAGGATTTGGGGCGGAGGAAGTCTCATGGGATTTAATTCCAATTGATTTAGGGCTGCAAAAAGCAGACCCTGCTGGTGGTGATTTGGATTTTGAATACACACCACAAAATAAAAAGAAAAGGCCTAATGTGCCTGGGATAGCAAAAGATTGTGCTATACCTGAAGGAAGTGGTGAGGCTATGGAAGAAAACCGAGCTGCCAACATAAATTATATGGTATCTCACCAACTTCAAGATTCTGTGATGATTGAAACATCAGAATTATATAAAACGCCAGGAAATTGTGCCTCATTGGAAGTGCCTACGGTTAATCCGTCGATATGGGCATCCATGACCCCAAGCATGAGAGCTCAAGAAATGAGATTTCAAAAAATCCTCAAATTAATTTCTGCTGCCATTACGGCTTATGGAAGATAAATGGAGAGGTTGGAGATGGATAAGATTCAAAAAGATACTTTGGGCTTATTGTGCAATTCTTTCTATGAAATAAATTGTATGAGGAAAATTGCTATTCGGCCCATATTTCACCCAAGGTTTGCAAGTCTGTGTCGAGCAAGTGGTGTTCAAGCTCCTGGTTATCTGTTTGGAGAAAACCTGCCTAAACAATTAAAAGATATGGATGAAGAAGCTAAATCTTTTAGCTACATGAAACCTTTCGTCTTTGGACAAAAAAGGTATTTTTCGTCCAGAAGGGGATTTGATTTTGGAAATAGAGGCAGGAATATGTCAAGGAAATATTATTGTCCTACACAGCCTAATGCTTACCCGTATTCGGGGAGAAGGAGACCACCGCGCTCATATGGAGAGGTATTAAAGACTTATTCTATCCTTAAAGAAACTGTGGATAAATCTCCAGTTGGAGGGAGATTACAAAAATTTTATAAAGACTGGCTTACTATTACTTCTGATCGGTTTATTTTACAAACAGTTTCAGGAGCCACTATTACATTTAAAGAAGGGGTTAACTCTCCAGTACAGAATAAACCTGCCTATGCTTTCGTGTTTTCTGCAATGGAAAAAGCAGAGATTAATGTGGAAATTGACAAATTATCTGAAAAAGGTGTTATTGAAAAAACTAATGAACACGAGCATCAATTTGTGTCTAATATATTTCGAAGAAATAAAAAAGATGGTGGTTGCAGAATTATTCTGGACCTTACAGATCTAAATAAGTTTGTAGAATACAAACATTTTAAAATGGAAACATTTAATACTGCAAGATATTTAATATCAGCAGGTTGTTATATGGCTACTATTGATTTGAAAGACGCCTATTATTCTGTACCAATACACCAGTTCTTCCGGAGGTATTTAAAATTTAATTGGCTGGGACAATTATGGCAGTTTAAAGCTTTGGCAAATGGATTGAGTTCAGCTCCCAGGCTCTTTACTAAACTGTTGAAACCAGTTTTAGCCCAATTAAGAGCACAAAAACACATCGTTATGGCTTATCTCGATGACATTCTAATCATTAATGACAATCAAGAATCAGCTGAGAATTCAGTTTCAGTAACAAAAGCTTTGTTTGAAAAGCTAGGGTTCTTGATTCATCCAATTAAATCCCAGCTGCAGCCAGCACAATCAATTAACTATTTGGGGTTTGTATTAACAGTTACAATGTTAATAACTTTACCAACAGATAAAGTTGATGATATTTTGGTGACTTGTAATAATCTCATTCACAAACCTTATCCTTCCATCCGAGAAGTAGCAAAAACTATTGGTAAGCTAGTATCAGCATTTCCTGCAGTAGAATTTGGTCCATTACATTATCAAAATCTTCAAAGTGACAAAATAAGAGCTCTTAAATAGAGGGCAGGCCATTTTGATAGGCCTATGCAATTAACAAAAGAAGCTTTGTTGGAATTACAATGGTGGGTTGAAAATGTCCCACAAGCTGCTAAAAACATTCTGATTCGACAGCCTGAAATGGTTTTACAAACAGATGCTAGCGCTCTCGGATGGGGGGCAACAGATTCATCCTCCAGTTGTGGAGGTAGATGGAAAGTCCAAGAAGAAACGTTTCTTCAAACATATGGTATTAACTATTTAGAGTTATTGGGTGCTTTCTATGGACTAAAAGCATATTGTTGTTCAAAAAAGGGTCTACATGTATTAATACTGTTAGACAATAAAACGGCTGTTGCATATATCAATCACATGGGGGGAGTCAGATCAGTATCATGTGATTGTCTGGTCAATGAGATATGGCAATGGTGTATTGATCGCCAAATTTGGATCTCAGCAAACTGCATTCCAGGTAAAGGCAATGTGGTGGCAGATAAAAGATCAAGGATATTTAAAGATAACACAGAATGGATGCTTAATCCAGTAATATTTAAGAATATTGTAACTCAATATGGGTTACCAGAAATTGATTTGTTTGCATCAAGGCTTAATCATCAATTGCCTAAATATGTGTCTTGGGAACACGATCCAGATGCAGTAGCAGTAGATGCTTTTTCATTAAACTGGGGGAATATGTTCTTTTATGCTTTTCCACCATTTGCTTTGGTTCAGCAATGTCTGAAGAAAATAGAACACGATTCTGCCACAGGATTGTTGGTAGTTCCAAATTGGCCAACACAACCTTGGTTCCCATTAATGCTGAATATGATTAAAGAACCATATATGTCAATTCCTAACTGTAGTGATATATTGATTAATCCAGTAACCAAAGAAATTTATCCATTATATGCATATATGAATTTATGAATCTGCAGGTTTTGACCAGACCACTACAGGAGCTGGGATTGTCGGACAAAACTATGGACGTTATAGTCGCATCATGGCGAGATAACACACAAAAACAATATATGACACATATAAAGAAATGGGAAGACATTTGCACACAGTCAAATATATCTTATGATAAGTGAATATTGCAAATGTATTGGAGTTCCTTGCTAAATTGCATTTTGAGCAACATTTAAGTTACAGTGCCATTAATACTGCACGCAGTGCCTTATCATCTTATTTAGGACTAATGTCTGACCAGAAATCAATTGGATCACATCCACTAATATCTAGATTCATGAAAGGAATCTTTAACATAAATCCACCCAAACCGAGATACACAGAGATTTGGGATGTGAGCATTGTACTTACCTTACTTAGACAATGGACTCCAATTGAAGGATTGTCATTGGAAAGATTAACATTCAAATTAATAATGTTAATGTCATTGGTTTCAGCTCAAAGAGTGCAAACTTTACAAATGTTACGTTTAGACTGTATGCATGTGACTGCAGATAACATTGTGTTCTATGTTTACGATCGGATCAAACAAAGCAGACCAGGAAGAACTGGAGCAAAGGTAATCTTTCAAGCTTATCCTATTGATCCAACATTGTGTGTGGTTAGACATTTGAACCAATATATAAAAGTTACCAAAACTCTTCGAGGAAATGAAAAAACGTTAATGATTACGCATAAAAAACCACACACAAAAGCTTCAGTTCAAACTATCTCAAAGTGGTTGAAACAGGTGTTACTGTTAGCAGGAGTAGACACTGATGTGTTCAAATCTCACTCCACCAGGGCTGCAGCTACGTCCGCGGCGAAGGTATGGGACGTACCGCTCGAGCATATTTTAAAAATCGCAGGGTGGAGTAAAGAAGAAACTTTTTCAAAGTTCTACAATAAACCTGTTCACACTATGACAAGCTTTGGCCACGCGGTGTTGGGATCACTATAGTCACCTGCTTTGTTTACTATTGATTGCTATAATCAGTTATGTAATCACTTATATCTTTTATCACTTGTAATGGTTCCCCCGGATATAAGGAGGGTTATTATATGTTCTTTAACCATTAAAAATTTATTATGGAAAAACTAAAACTAGTCTGGTTTCTCATGTATGTATTTACTTAGCCGGACTGTCGTATTGATTAATTCTACGACATAAAAAACACAGAAAGCTTTAAAATCTTCACGTAGTCACTCACGTGACTCCGAAGTAAAATAGTAAGATTAAACGAGAACTTACCAGTTCGAAGTTTGATCGTTATTTTATGAGGAGTTACGATGAGGGATTACGTGAAGAACCCGCCTGGCGCTGGCAAACGGCATACTTCAAAGCAGCGGCATGAGAAACACAGAACACAAAATAGCCGAAGTAACATAGTAAGGCTCATAATAGACTTAGAACTACCAGATGATCATTTATTTTATGAGGGTGGGGAGTGGAGGGCACGTAATCCCTCATCATAACTCCTCATAAAATAACGATCAAACTTCGAACTGGTAAGTTCTCGTTTAATCTTACTATTAGTGTCTTCTTGCCTTTACAATTCCTCAACTCAATCCACAGTGACCCTACCTCGTCAGACCGCATGTCTTCCCTTGCAAGGGACTGAATTCCATCCCTCACCAGCAGAACTACCCCCTCTCCTCTGCTCACCTGCCTGTCCTTTCTAAAGGATGTATAACCCTGAATATTAATTCCCAGGGCCGATCCTCCTGCAGCCACGTCTTAGTAATCCCCGCAGTCATATCTACCAACCTCTAACTGAGCCTCAAGCTCATCTACTTTATTTCTTATACTTTGCGCATTCATATACAATACTTATACTTCCTTACGCATCTCACCTTTCACATCGATCTCTATTTACACTTGGCCATACTTTCCTATCCTTTTGTGAGCTTCCTTTCCCGTTAATTTTGGGGTCATTAACTATCCCTTTACTCACTTTCCCCTTTAACTCCATCCTCGACTATCCCATTTGACACCCCACCCCCCTTATTCAGTTTAAAACCACCTGTGTAGCAGTGGCAAAACTGCCTGCCAGAATGCTGGTCCCCCACCTGTTAAGATGCAATCCGCCCGTTTGTACAGTTCCCCCTTATTCCAAAACAGATTCCAGTGATCTAAGAATCTAAACACCTGCCCCCTGCACCAGTTCCTCAGCCACATATTCAGGTCCCGTATCTCCCTGTTCCTGCTCTAGCCAGCACGTGGAACTGGAAGCAAACCGGAGATAACAACCCTGGAGGTCCTGCTTTTCAGCATTTTTCCGAGCTCTCTAAAGTCACGCTGCAGAATATTCATCCCCTTCTTTCCGACATCGTTTGTGCCGACATGCTACCACTTCCGGCTGTTCACCTTCGCCCTTGAGGATTTTCTGCACTCTGTCTGTGACATCCTGGATCCTGGCACCAGGAAGGCAGCACACCATCCTCGCATCCGTCTGTTGCCGCAGAAACCCCTGTCTGTACCTCTCACAATGGAGTCTCCAACTACAATGGCGTTGCCTGACGTTGGCCTCTTTGGTTTTGGCTCAACAGCCCTTTTGCTTCACAAGCCAGTCCGCCGCTCCGTGTGTTAACGTCTTCTGTCCCGACAGCGTCTAAGTGGGTGAACCTGTTCACAAGAGGTACAACACCCGGGGACCTTTGCATTCCATGTTTCCCTCCCTTTCTCATCGTCACACACCTTCTCTCTTCCAGTACGTTAGGTATAACCATCTTACTGTAGGACTCGTCAAGGAACGACTCCGTTTCTCGGACGAACCTGAGGTCATCCACTTGCTTCGCCAGTTCCCCAACACGGTCCTTCAGGAGCTGTACCTGGATGCACTTCTCACATTTGTAGCAACCAGAAGCTCCAACAGTGGCCTTGACCTCCCACATACTGCAAGCTTCACAATGAATCAGCTTGCTTGACATCTCCTGCTTTCGTCTCTCCCTCTCCAGCGGTTTTGCATAGCCTCCTCTACTCAGGCTCCTCACCGAAGACCTTCGAGCCAAAGACTCACTCTTTACTCACAAGGCCGCTCCCTCAGTGCCGTCTTGCTTATATTAACTGATAAATTGCCTATTTTACCAATTTACTAACCAAATTTCTCAGTTTTCAACTGTTTTCCCCCTCTGACTTACTGCTAACTCTCCTCCCACTCGGGATAGAGACAATGATCATATTGAATGGCGGTGCAGGCTCGAAGGACCGAATGGCCTACTCCTGCACCTATTTTCTGTTTCGATGTCATATGAGGAAAGATTGAAAACACTAGGCTTGTATTCACTGGAGTTTAGAATGTCAGAATAGAAGATGGATTGATGCGAGAGGAGTATGAGCATGCAAGATAAGTTAGAGGAGATATGGCTGTAAAACTGTAATAAAAAGCAGCCTGTTGCTGTGATCTGAGAGCAGTCGGAGAACGGACAGACGGGCGGGTGTCTTCCCCGAGTGTCCCAGCCGTTGTTTGCAAATAAAGGCTTTTCGTCACCTTGAAGAATTATCCGTGTCTGTGTTATCTTATCCCACTCTGAATCTTGTAACCACGACACACCACATTGAAGCCAGCAGGCCGCCGGTCGGAGGCTTTCTTCTGGCCCTGCGCTGTTAGAAGTCAGCGCCGCGCCCTCAGCTGAAGCTCCGGGAAAGGCCGCACCAATCCAAGTTGTTAGGCCGCGGGGGAGGGCGAAATGCGACCGGGAGAAAAGACGCATCTCCGTTCAATGAGTGACTGGAAACGGTTTCCCCCTATTCCCCCTTTTAAGGCTCTACAAACATAGTCCACATGTGCTGCCAGTACCTAACATGGCCGCCCTGGGCATCACTCCCTTTTACTTCAATGGGAGTGCAGTCAAGATGGCCGCCACCCTGGCATCACCTCCCATTGACTGCAATGGAAGTGTCCTGACCAAAGATAGCTGCCTCCCTGGAGAGGAGAAGGAAAATAGATAGAGAAGGACAGAGAGAGAAGGGAAGGAGAAGACGAAGCCAGAGGAGGGGGGAGAGAGAAAGGGAAAGAAAGAGGGAGAGAGAGAGGAAAAAAATGAAGGCTGCCTACCGCTGCCAGTAGCTAAGATGCCGTCCGGGGCTTCATTCCCATTGACTTCAATGGAAGAATGCCAGTAGCTAAGATGGCCGCCAAGAACATCACGTCCCTTCAACTTCAATGGAAGTGTCTTGACCAAACATGGCCACCTCCCTGGCCTTCCGTTGACTACAATGGAAGACTGCCAGTAGCTAAGATGGCGGGGGGAGAAAACTGCACACAATCCTCTCCTTCCATCCTCTCCCCCCCTCCCCCACCTCACTCTCTCCCTTTCCCTCCCTCTCCCTCCCCTCATCTCTCCTTTCCCATCTTCTCTCTCTCTCTCTCTCTCTCTCTCTCTCTCTATCCATCTCTCTCTCCTTCCCCCATCTCTCTTTACCCCTCTCCATATATCCCCTCCCCCAGCTCACAAAGAGATAGGAGCAGAATGAGGCCATTCGACCCATCGGGTCCACTCCGCCATTCAATCACGGCTGATCTATCTCTCCCTCCCAACCCCATTCTCCTGTCTTCTCCCCATAACCCCTGACACCCGCACTAATCAACAATCTATCTATCTCTGCCTTAAAATCAATATCCACTGACTTGTGGCCTCCACCGCCGTCTGTGGCAACGAATCCCACAGATTCAGACTCAGATTCAGATTCAATGTTATTGTCATTGCACTTTTCAGTGCAACGAGATGGTTTAACCTTGCAGTCATAACACAGAATAAATAGCAAAAACACACATTCAACACAGTTCATCATCCACCACAGTGAGTCCACCTGGCACCTCCTCACTGTGCTGGAAGGCAAAAGTCCCAAAGTCCTTGTCTCTTCCCTCCTTGTTCTCCCCCTGCGCTGAGGCGATCCAGGCCTCCGATGTTGTGACCCTGCTGGGTGATGGTGAACAAGTCGCGCGGCTGAATCCGAGCTCCGTGAACGGGCCGGTTCAAACTCCGTGGCCCGGGGCGGTCGAAGCTGCCGCCCTCCAGACCAGCGGACGAAGCTGTTGTTGCAGGAGCCCCGGAAAAACAGGTCACCAACCTGTGACCCGCGAGCTCCCGACGCTATCGTCCACTGGGCCCGCGGCCGACCCTCCGAGACTCCGGTCGGGTCGCCGCCGTCACAGCCCCGGTCGGCCAGCTTCGCGCTGGTAAGTAAGTCCTGGCTCTGCCTCCGGAGCCTCGAGGTCGGTCCCAGTTGGAGGCCGCCTGCTCCGCCATTAGGCCTCAGCGCAGACGGAGACGGAGACCGGGGATACGACAGAAAAGGTCGTATCTCCCCGAAGGAAAAGTCCAAATACATATTTCTCCCACCCCCACACATACACAGCCAAAATGGACTAAAATAAACTGAAACGGGACAAAAAGAAAACAAAAAAAAGAAAAGACAAGACGGACTGCAGGCGAGCCGCAGCTGCAAGGTTGGTAAGGGTTGGCATTGGTGTCACGTTTAGCACAAGCATTGTGGGCCGATGGCCTGTTCCTGTGTTGTACTTTTCTATGTTCTATACCTCAGGGTATCAATCTTTAACTTTAACAAAGGGTTTGGTGGGGAAGGGAATGAGATGAGTTTTGACATTTAAACTGATTTAAACTTTAGGGATATAGCACGGAAACAGGCCCTTCGGCCCACTGAGACCACACCGACCAGCGATCTCCCCGTAGGTTAGCACTACCCTACGCACTGGGGACAATTTACACATTTTCCAAAGCCAATTAACCTAGAAAACCTGCAGGTCTGTGGAGTGTGGGAGGAAACCGGAGCACCCGGAGATAACCCACGCTGTCACAGGGAGAAGGTACAGGCAGCTCCCACGGTCAGGATTGACCCCGGGTCTCTGGCGCTGTAAGGCAGCAACTCCACCGCTGCGCCACCGTGCCGCCCAAATAGTTGCACATCAGATTAAACACGTTAGGGAGAAGAACGTGTCCAACATTGTAGATTCAATTGCAGAGTTCCATTACTTCAGGCAGATATAAATGCTGGACGCAGCTGTTCTTGAAACAGATTGGTAAATGGAACCCTAAGAAGGAAAACTAATCATTCACTCCTCCTGCCACCATTAACCTTGGCAAGTAGGATAGGAGGCGCAGGTCAGTGGGGCCGAATGGCCCGATTTGCACAAACAAAGCTGCCGACCGACGGGGCCATGGGCGAGGCGCTGCTGCTGCACTCCAGGGGCTGCACTACGTTGGGCTGGGTCGCTCCAACCTGACAGGCCCCTCGACCCGAGTAGTAGCAGTCAAATATGGGACAAGGGTGGTCCCTTCTAGGACAAACCAATATCGCCCAAAATCCGGGATGTCCTGGCTAATACGGGACAGTTGGCAACCCTATGTGGGAATTGAAATCCTAGTTATACAGCAAGGCAACAGGCCTTTCAGCCCATCAGTTTAAATACAAGATTAAAATTGTGTATGTCCACCCTGGTTTCATATCCCTGTTGTGCGATGTCTAGGATTTCTGAAAGTAACACACTAGGTACAACATTCGGAGATCTAGGGGGTCATCGCTGCGGTTTGTACCCCTCAAGGTTGATGACATTCCCTTCACTCTGTGGAAAACACCAGGCCATGAATTGGAGTTCTCTTCTGTGTGTAAATAGTCTTTAAAAATTATTCATTATGGAGCAAGAGTTTCTAATTAGCTAAAGTACCAGCGCAACCAAAACAGGCTAACAGGTTGTTTGTTGTGTAAGAAGGAACTACAGATGCTGGTTTAAACTGGAGATAGACACAAAAAGCTGGAGTAACTCAGCGGGAGAGGAAGCATCTCTGGAGAGAAGGAATGGGTAACGTTTCGGGTTGAGACCTTTCTTCAGACTGGTTAGGGAGAAGGGAAACAAGAGATATAGACGGTGATGTAAAAGTTGTTTAAAAGTACAATGAATGAAAGATATGTAAAAAAGTGACGACGATAAAGGAAACAGGCCATTGTAAGCTGTTTGTAGCGTGAAAACGAGAAGCTGGTGCGACTTGGGTGTGGGAGGGATACAGAGAGGGAATGCCGGGGCTACCTGCTGTGGGAGAAATCAAGATTCGTACCACTGGGCTGTAAGCTGCCAAGCAACATATGAAATGCTGTTCCTCCAATTTGTGTTTAGCTTCACTCACTCTGACAATGGAGGAGACTGAAAGGTCTGTGTGGGAATGGGAAGCAGAATTAAACCGGGAGATCATAGAAACATAGAAAATAGGTGCAGGAGGAGGCCATTCGGCCCTTCGAGCCTGCACCGACATTCAGTATGATCATGGCTGATCATCCAACTAAGTATAATTTACCTGTATTCTCTCCATACCCCCTGATCCCTTTAGCCACAAGGGCCACATCTAACTCCCTCTTAAATATAGCTAATGAACTGGCCTCAACTACCTTCTGTGGCAGAGAATTCCAGAGATTCACCACTCTTGTGAAAAATGCTTTTCTCATCTCGGTCCTAAAAGATTTACCCCTTATCCTTAAACTGTGACCCCTTGTCCTGGACTTCCCCAACATCGGGAGCAATCTTCCTGCATCTAGCCTGTCCAACCCATTAAGAATGTTGTAAGTTTCTATGATCCCCCCTCAATCTTCTAAATTCTAGCGAGTACAAGCCGAGTCTATCCAGTATTTCTTCACCCAGGAATCAGTCTGGTGAACCTTCTCCGTACTCCCGCTATGGCAAGAATGTCTTTCCTCAGATTAGGAGACCAAAACTCTACGTAATACTCCAGGTGTGGTCTCACCAAGACCCTGTCCAACTGCAGTAGAACCTCCCTGATCCTATACTCAAATCATTTTGCTATTAATTCTAACATACCATTCGCTTTCCTCACTGCCTGCTGCACCTGCATGCCTACTTTCAATGACTGGTCTCGTTGCATCTCCCCTTTTCCTAATCGGTCACCATTCATATAATAGTCTACCTTCCTGTTTTTGCCACCAAAGTGGATAACCTCACATTTATCCACATTATATTGCATCTGCCATGCATTTGACCACTCACCCAACCTATCCAAGTCACCTTGCAGCCTCCTGGCATCCTCCTCACAGCTAACACTGCCCCCCAGCTTCGTGTCATCCGCAAACGGAGATGTTGCATACAATTCCTTCGTCCAAACCATTAATATATATTGTAAATAGCTGGGGTCCCAGCACTGAGCCTTGCGGTACCCCACTACTCACTGCCTGCCATTCTGAAAAGGACCCGTTTACTCCTATTCTTTGCTTCCCGTTTGCCAGCCAGTTCTCTATCCACATCAATATTGTACCCCCAATACTGTGTGCTTTAAGTTTGCATACTAATCCCTTATGTGGGACCTTGTCGAAAGCCTTCTGAACGTCCAGATATAACACATCCACTGGTTTTCACTTATCCACTCTACTAGTTACATCCTCGAAAAATTCTATAAGATTCGTCAGACATGATTTACCTTTTATAAATCCATGCTGACTTTGTCCAATGATTTCACCACTTTCCAAATGTGCTGCTATCCCACCTTCAATAACTGACTCTAGCAGTTTTGCCACTACCGATGTTAGACTAATTGGTCTGTAATTCCCCGTTTTCTCGCTCCCTCCCTTTTTAAAAAATGGGGTTACATTAGCTACCCTCCAATCCTTAGGAACTACTCCAGAATCTAAAGGGTTTTGAAAAATTATCCCTAAGGCATCCACTATTTCCAGGGCTACTTCCTTAAGTACTCTGGGATGCAGCCTATATGGCCCTGGGGATTTATCGGCCTTTAATCCATTCAATTTACCTAACACCACTTCCCAGCTAACCTAGAGTTCACTCAGTTCCTCCTTCTCATTTGACCCGCGATCCCCTGCTATTTCCGGCAGATTATCTATGTCTTCCTTAGTGAAGACAGAACCAAAGTAGTTATGCAATTAGTCTGCCATGTCCTTGTTCCCCATGATCAATTCACTTCTTTATGACTGCAAGGGACCTACATTTGTTTTAACTAATCTTTTTCTCTTCACATATCTATAAAAGCTTTTGCAGTCAGATTTTATGTTTCCTGCCAATTTTCTTTCATAATCTATTTTCCCTGTCCTAATTAAGCCCATTGTCCTCCTCTGCTGGACTCTGAATTTCTCCCAGTTCTCTGATAGGCTGCTTTCTCTGGCTAATTCGTATACTTCATCTTTTGTTTTGATACTATCCCTGATTTCCCTCGTTATCCACAGATGCACTACCTTACCTGATTTATTATTTAGCCAAATTGAGGTGAACAATTCTTGAAGTTCATCCATGCAGTCTTTAAATGCCTTCCATTGCATATCCACCGTCAACCCTTTAAGAATCAATTGCCAGTCAATCTTGGCCAATTCACGTCTCATACCCTCAAAGTTATTTATTTAAGTTCAGGACCCGTGTTTCTGAATTAACAATGTCACTCTCGATCCTGATGAAGAACTTAACCATATTATGGTCACTCTTGCCCAAGGGGCGTTGCACAACAAGGCTGCTAACTAACCCTTCCTCATTACTTAATACCCAGTCTAGAATAGCCTGCTCTCTCGTTGGTTCCTCTACATGTTGGTTTAGAAAACTATCCCGCATACATTCCAAGAAATCCTCTTCCTCAGCACCCCTGCCAATTTGAATCACCCAATCTATATGTAGATTGAAGTCACCCATTATAACTGATTTAACTTTGTTGCACGCATTTCTAATTTCCTGTTTGATGCCATCCCCAACTCCACTACTACTGTTAGTGGAGTTGGGGATAAGGGGGAAATCCTTTAAGACCAAGATGAGAAAGACTTTTTTCACACAGAGAGTGGTGAGTCTCTGGAACTCTCTGCCACAGAGGGTAATTGAGGCCAGTTCATTGGCTATATTTAAGAGGGAGTTAGATGTGGCCCTTGTGGCGAAGGGGATCAGAGGGTATGGAGAGAAGGCAAGTACGGGATACTGAGTTGGATGATCAGCCATGATCATATTGAATGGCGGTGCGGGCTCGAAGGGCTGAATGGCCTACTCCTGCACCTAATTTCTATGTTTCTATGTTAGGTGGCCTGTACACAACGCCCACTAGCATTTTCTGCCCCTTAGTGTTTTGCAGCTCTATCCATATCGATTCCACATCCTCCAAGCTAATGTCCTTCCATTCTATTGCGTTAATCTCCTCTCTAACCAGCAACGCTACCCCACTTCCTTTTCCTTTCTGTCTATCCCTCCTGAATATTGAATATCCCTGGATGTTCAGCTCCCAGCCTTGGAGCCATGTCTCCGTGATCCCAACTATATCATAATCATTAATAGCTATCTGCATATTCAACTCATTCACCTATGTGAATTACGTATGCTCCTTGCATTGAGACACAAAGCCTTCAGGCTTGCTTTTACAACGCTCTTACCTCTTATACAATTATGTTGATGTGGCCCTTTTTGATTTTTGCCCTGGATTTGTCTGCCTACCACTTTTACATTTCACCTTGCTCCCTATTGCTTCTACCCTCATTTTACACCCCTCTGTCTTTTTGCTCACACGTTTAAGAAACCCACCACCTCTTATTCTCTGTTTATTATTTTTTTTCTTCTTTCCTACATGTTGGGTCTGAGTGCTTCCCTTCTCTGCCTTCTGCCTCACACACTGTCTATTAGCTTTTTCTATTTGAATCCCTCCTCCCAACCGATCTAGTTTAAAGTCTCCCCAGTAGCCTTTGCAAATTTCTCCACCAGGATATTGTTTCCCCTCGGGTTCAAGTGCAACCCGTCCTTTTTGTACAGATCAGGTTGGTTCATGTTGGAGAAGGCAATTCTGGATTTAATGTTATGTAATGAACCAGATTTGATAAAGGAACTTGAGTTGAAGGAGCCATTAGGAGGCAGTGATCATAATATTGTCAAGCTTATTCTATAATTGGAGGGGGAGAAGGGTAAATTGGAGGTGTCAGTGTTACAGTTGAATAAAGGCCACTATGGAGCCATGAGGGAGGAGCTGGCCAAAGTTGACTGGAACGATACCATAGCAGGGATGACAGTGGAACAAGAATGGCAGGTATGTATAGGAATAATACAGAAGGTACAGGATCAGTTTATTCCAAAGAGGAAGAAATATTCCAAGGGGAGTAAGAGGCGACTGTGGCTGACAAGAGACGTCAGGGACAGTATATAAATAAAAGAGAAGAAGTACAACGTAGCAAAGATATGCGTGAAGCAAGAGGATTGGGTAATGTTTAAAGAGCAACAGAATATAACTAAAAAGACAATATGTGGAGAAAAGATGAGGTACGAAGGTAAGCTGGCCAAGAATATAAAGGAGGATAGTAAAAGCTTCTTTAGGTGTTTGAAGAGGAAAAAATTAGTTAAGACAAAAGTTGGACCCTTGAAGACTGAAAAGGGTGAATGTTATTATGGGGAACATGGAAATGGCAGATGGGTTTAACAGGTACTTTGATTCTGTCTTCACTAAGGAGGACACAAATAATCTTCCTAATGTTCTAGTAGCCAAAGGATCTGGGGTGACGGAGGAACTGAAGGAAATCCACATTAGGCAGGAAATGGTGTTGGGTAGACTGATGGGTCTGAAGGCTGATAAATCCCAGGGTACTTAAGGAAATGGGTCTAGAAATCATGAACGCATTGGTGATCGTTTTCCAATATTCTATAGATTCAGGATGAGTTCCCCTGGATTGGAGGGTAGCTAATGTTATTCCACTTTTTAAGGCGGGAGAGAGAAAATAGGGAATTATAGACCTGTTAGCCTGACATCGGTGATGGGAAAGATGCTGGTCAATTATGAAAGATGAAATAGCGGAACATTTGGATGGCAGTAACAGGATCGGTCCAAGTCAGTTTGGATTTACGAAGGGGAAATCATGCTCGACAAATCTTCTGGAATTTTTTGAGGATGTAACTTGGAGAAATGGACAATGGACAGCCAGTGGATGTAGTGTACCTGGAATTTCAGAAAGTATTTCATATGGTCCCACATAGGAGATTAGTGGGCAAAATTAGGGCACATGGTATTGGGGGTAGAGTGCTGACATGGATAGAAAATTGGTTGGCAGACAGGAAACAAAGAGTTGGGATTAACGGTGACTAGTGGGGTACCGCAAGACTCGGTGCTGGGACCACAGCTATTTCCAATATACATTAATGATTTGGATGAAGGAATTCAAATTAACATTAGCAAATTTGCAGATGACACAAAGCTGGGTGTCAGTGTGAACTGTGAGGATGATGTTATGAGAATGCAAGGTGACTTGGACCGGTTGGAGGAGTGGGCAGATGCATGGCAGATGAAGTTTAATGCGGATAAATGTGAGGTTATCCACTTTGGTATCAAAAACAGGAAGGCAGATTACTATCTAAATGATGTCAAGTTGGGAAAAGGGGAAGTACAAGGGGATCTGGGGGTCCTTGTTCATCAGTCCATGAAAGTAAGCATGCAGGTACAGCAGGCAGTGAAGAAAGCGAATGGTATGTTAGCCTTCATAACAAGAGGTTGTGTATAGGAGCAAAGAGATCCTTCTGCAGTTGTATAGGGCCCTGGTGAGACCACACCTTGAGTATTATGTGCAGTTTTGATCCCCTAATTAGAGGACATTTTTGCTATTGATGGAGTGCAGCGTAGGTTTATAAGGTTAATTCCCAGGATGGCGGGACTGTCATGTGCTGAGAGAATGGAACGGCTGGGCTTGTACACTCTGGAGTTTAGAAGAATGAGAGGGCATCTTATTGAAACATATGAGATTGTTTAGGGTTTGGACACGTTAGAGGCAGGAAACATGTTCCCGATGTTGGTGACTAAAATTAGAGCACTGGTGACTAAAATTATAGCACATGGTATCTGGTGACTAAAATTAGAGCACATGGCATTGGGGGTAGGGCGTTGACATGGATAGAAAATTGGTTGGAAGAGCGCAAGCAAAGAGTAGGAGTCAACGGGTCCTTTTCAGAATGGCAGGCAGTGGCGAGTGGAGTGCCGCAAGGCTCGTGTTGGGGCCGCAACTGTTTACCATATATATTAATGATTTGGAAGAGGGAATTAGGAGCAACACTAGCAAGTTTGTGGATGACACAAAGCTGGGTGGCAGTGTGAACTGTGAAGAGGATGTTAGGAGGTTGCAGAGTGACCTGGACAGGTTGAATGAGTGGGCAGATGCGTGGCAGAAGCAGTATAATATAGATAAATGTGAGGTTATCCACTTTGGTGGCAAAAACAAGGGGCAGATTATTATATCAATTGGGTTAGATTAGGTAAGGGGGAGGGGCAGCGAGACCTGGGCTTCCTTGTACACCAGTCACTGAAAGTTGTCTTGCAGGTAGAGCAGGCAGTGAAGAAAGCTAATGGAATGTTGGCCTTCATAATAAGAAGATTTCAGTATAAGTGTAAAGAGGATCTTCTGCAGTTGTATAGGGCTTTGGTGAGACCACATCTGGAGTATTGTGTACAGTTTTAGTCTCCTAATTTGAGGAAGGACATACTTGTGACTGAGGCAGGGCAGCATAGGTTCACAAGATTGCTCTGAGTGATTGGAATTAAGGTCCTTCCTAAAGGTCCTTCATAAAGACTGGTGGGTCATGCACAGGGCATTCTTCAATGAAAAATGTCTCGCAGGCTTCACAAACTAAAACGGGAAATACAAAATAAGAACAAATCAGGGTGTTGTTGTTGTTATTGATTAATGTTAAAAGAAAAATTAGTTAATGAGCTAAATCAATTCTGTGCTCTTGAATTGGATTGTTCCACCATTGCCTTGGCTAGCAATGCATCGTGCCATCACTACAATGCTCCCAATGAAATATGGTTGCTCTGAAGAAATAGATTGGTTACTTTGCACATGCAAAGGTAATCGTCATCACGGAGCTCTCTTTCTTCCGTGTAAATTACCCTCTCTTATTTCTTAGAAAGAAAGCCAAAAATAATCTAATTACGTTTCAAGTCTGATAAGTGGTTAAACTGTAAAATATGGAAGTTAGTTACATAATATGCAACATATTCTATGAATTGAACTTAATTGACATGGTGGTAGTCAGAAGGTCATTATCTCATCTCAATTATTTACTGTAATGTACAGGAGTCACTCATTTTGAGTTTCACTTTTACAAACCGAATTACCTGTTGCTCGTTAGATTCTTTTAACCAACACTGTGTCTTACTTCATTTCCTCAGTGTCTCCTCCCAAATCTTTTATGACCAGTAATGCGACAATTTGGTGCAAACTGTGAATCATAAGGACACAAAGAATTGTTTCCACTTCTTGATTATTTCCACCAGGGGCGCCGTACGATAGTAGCCATACCAACAGCCTGTCTGTCGTTTCAACTTTTTTCGTTATTTTTAGTGAGTTTAAAAAATATGTGTTAATGTTCCCTGGTTTGTTTTAGGTGGGGGTGGGGAAGGAGGTGGGGGGGAAATATTTTTTCAATCTCCTACCTTGCCGGAGATGTGATTGTTTTCCGGATCATATCTCCAGTCGCTCTGCAGCCTAACACCGCGGGGCAAAGCACTTGCCATCGGAGCCGATCCCTTGCCTGGGATCGACGCTCCAAATGCAGCCTGCAGATTTCACCATCGAGGAGCTCATAGTCTCGGGTAGAGACCGATGTCGGGAAGGTCCAGTCGCAGAAGGGTTCGACCAGCCCCGACCCGGGGTCAGATCACCCGGCGCGGGGGAGCTGAGATTCCCCCCAATGCAGGAGCTTGATCGCCCCGATGCGGAGGGCCCGTCCTCTGGCTACGGGAGCCAAGATCGCCCCATCAACAGAAGGCTCGTCGCCCCCGAAGGCGGGAGAACAAAGAAGGGAAGAGATTGAACATTTTTTCACCTTCCATCACATGAGGAATGTGGAGGAGTCACTGTGATGGATGTTTATGGTAAAATGTATTTTCCGTGTTCTGTTGCTTTTTATTGCTATGACTTTATGGCAAATGAAATGTTGCAAAACATACTTGGCTAATAAAGTATGATTATGATCATTTCTTCCATCGTATTATTAACTGGGATACTCAACTAAATTACTAATAAAAGCAGTCACTGCCCAGTGTACAATATTTCAGTGATCTCTCACCTTTCATACTCTACTCTGAAAGGAAGTTTGATATTGTCAGCAAATGTAGGAAAATGTGGGAACTATTAACCCTCTCTCAATGCACATATATTTGTGAATGTTAGTGTAGGATCCACTGAATCCCAGGACAGAAAGCAAAGAACAACCGATACTTAGCTGAGCTAGACACCATGTGTCACGTTTATTCCAGAAGCCCCTTTTACGTACATTCTCAACAATCATAACCAGTGTGTACAGAAGGCCAATTACTGCCTCTGACCTTATAGTCGTTATTGAGCTCTTGTGGCTGGACCTTTTCGTGAGGCTGCTGGTGAGTCGCCAGCGGTGATAGGCTGCATGCAGAATCAACGTGGGCGTGAATGGGCCACATTAGCTCCTGATTCCAACAGCAGTGATGAAGATTTTTCTAAAAAGCAGTCATTTCGATCTGGTACAAAATTAAATGTTAATGTAGAGCCACTTCGGTATTCTTGCCATTTTCATTCTTAAAAGGAGGCCTAAAGATTCTGATTCCTTAGGGAAGAAAAGTGCCACATCAGTGCTGCTTTGGAAAAATACAGACTGTATCTCAATAGTTTGGCAATTCTGGATATATTTAATGTAGTTGAGAAAAATTGAATCAGCATATCACAAAAGTGTAAATTAGGAAATGTAAATTTGCACTTCATAAATAACACATTGGGAAAAATGTGTTACATTTAATAAGTATCCTACCATTCCAAAGATAAGTATAAAATCTCTCTTCCAACAGATTCCATAGGCTAACAGCCAAACTGATTCGAATCAACTATATTTGAAAAACTGTATTTAATATTTCAAACGAATTTAAATTACATTTTGGATTATTTGTCAGATGTTTAGGTGTCCAATCCTCATCTGAATCGCTAGATTTGCATACTTGGGTTTGACGCCTTCTGCTCCAATTTGTCTTGAATTCTGGCTGGTACATTCAATCCTGTGAAAAATAAAACATGCTCATCTTCTGTTATGGCCAACTTCATTAAACTTATCCGTGCAAAATATATGTGGATAAATCACTTTGCAATGTTTTCATTATAACTATTTCCTTCAGCGTATTCATGCTGTTATTCAATTGATCATGTCTACTTGACGACGACAGAAAACATCCTTAACATTATTTTTCAGATTTAAAGAAAAATCGACCAGCATGAAGAATATAATGGATGACTATGTGTATATTTCCAGGTCAGAAATTGCAATGACCAATCTTTCAGTTTCACTCATTTCTGTGGTAAGTGAAATAGATCAAAATCCTTCTTTCCATTCCTCCAGGTTTAATGTAATAGACAATAGACAATAGACAATAGACAATAGGTGCAGGAGTAGGCCATACGGCCTTTCAATCCTGCACCGCCATTCAATATGATCATGGCTGATCGTCCACAATCAGTACCCCGTTCCTGCCTTCTCCCCATAATCCAGATTCCGTTATCTTCAAGAGCCCTATCTAGCTCTTTCTTGAAAGTTTCCAGAGAAGCGGCTTCCACCGAGGCAGAGAATTCCACAGACTCACAATTTTCAGTGTGAAAAAGTGTTCCCTCATCTCTGTTCTAAAAGGCTTACCCCTTATTTTTAAACTGTGGCCCCTGGTTTAGGACTCCCCCAACATCGGGAACATGGCTCCTACCTCTGGCGTTCCCAAACCCTTAATAATCTTATGTTTCAATAAGATTATTAATGTTTCATTCTTCTAAATTCCAGTGTATACAAGCCCAGCCGCTCCATTCTCTCAGCATACGACAGTCCCACCATCCCGGGAATTAACCTTGTGAACCTAGGCTGCACTCTCTCAATAGCAAGAATGTCCTTCCTCAAATTTGAAGACCTAAACTGCACACAATGCTCCAGGTGTGGTCTCACTCGGGCCCTGTACAACTGCAGAAGGACCTCTTTGCTCCTCTTGTTACGAAGGCCAACATACCATGAGCTTTCTTCACTGCCTGCTATACCTGCATGCATACTCTCATTGAATGATGAACAAGCACCCCCCAGATCCCATTGTACTTCCCCTTTCCCCAACTTGACACCATTTAGATAATAATGGCCCATTCTTGCTGCCTGTACTGACAGTGACACTTTGTGCCATGGATTGAAGAATGAAAAACCAGGGCTATCCTCCTCTTCATCAATGGGAACATTGACCTGTGACCAATTTCTGATTTCAGGACTGTGAGTAGTTGCAACATTAAAACGTATAACTGGGCTGCAATGTCTATGGGTTTGTGCTCTCCATGGTCACCAACTTCTGAATGACATCAAGGTTTGGTGTTGGTTGGAATTTTTGAATGTTGGTAAGGAACCTCACCAGGAGAAATAGTAATTAGAAGCAAAACTGTACATATCCTGGGGCTGCCAATAATCTGGGACTAATCCACCCTAGGGAACGCCGTCCAGTTGGGTATGGCTGCCCTGCCTGCAGCTGTCCGTTCTTTCACTTTTTTTTAATTTTTAGTATGCTAAAAAGTGTTGTTTGGAGGTGTATTATTTTTATGTGTGGGGGTGGAGAAGGGGAAAACTGTATTTCTCAGTCCCTACCTGGTCAGAGAGGCAGGCTTTCCTCCGAGCAGCATCTTGACCCGTCCTCGCGGCCTACCATTGGGGTCTGGAGTGGCGTTTCCTGACGGGATCGGCCATAACCTCGGCTTCAGCGGATGGCGTAGCGCTGGAGCGCTATCACGGAGCGGGCGAGGACTTGCCCCGTCGCCGCGCTGGAGCTCCAGAATGCTGAGTCCGCCAATGAAACATCGCGATGCTGCGGGTCTGTGGAGCGGCCAGCCGCGGGCGGCGGTGCTGACTTTAACAGCGGGAGCCTGGGATCTCCTTCCAGCGCGGCCTGTTAACTTCCGAAGCCACGGTCTCCGGTAAGGAAGCGGCTGTTCCAGGCATCCCAAGCCACTGAGAGGGTTCTCCCGATGCCGGAGCACCATCACCCGGCGAGAAGGGCCTGAAACATCGGGCCCCATAGCGGCGACTGAGGAGGCTTTAATAGGCCTGACTATGGGTGGACAAGGGGGTGGACAAGTGGAATTTGTGCCTTCCCTCACAGTGGGAACCATTGTGGGGGATGTTTTATGTTTTATGTTAAATTCTTCTTTAATGCTGGGTTGTATTCTTATTAGTGTGCTGCAATGGCAACTTGAATTCACTACACCAACTGGTGTATGTGACAATAAATCAACCTTTGAAACTTGGACTAATCACAAGTCTGCTGGGTGTGCTCATTTCATCAAAAGTGGCAATACAAATCTTACAGATTGACACATATTGACTTTGCAAGGCATTAATATATCAGGCAGGAGTTTATGTCTTGGGACCTTTCCAATTTTCCAATGACCAGCATGTGTGCACATAAAAATGAGGACATGACCAGATACAGCAACATTTAATTCTAAACATTATCTTCCAGACATTTGTTTATTGATCTAAAATATGCAGGCAGAGCTGGCATTCCTGTTCTCTCCATGTTGCCCCTTGTATGACATGGAGCAGAACGTGGAGTATATTGTTCTTCCATTGCACGCAACCTTTATGGTTAGAGGCCACAGGTTTGGGAGATGTTGTAATAGAAGTCTTACCACAAAAACTCCAGCGCATTATGGAGATAATTAACAGTGCATTTCAATGAAAGGAGCACGAGAGAAAACGGAGAATTACAGACCAGTAAGCCTGACTTCGGTGGTGGGAAAGATGTTGGAGTCAATTATTAAAGGGGTAATAATGAGGCATTTGGATTGCAGTAAAAGGATTAGTCCAAGTCAACATGGATTTATGAAAGGGAAATCATGCTTGACTAATCTTCTAGAATTTTTTGAGGATGTGACAAGTAACATGGATGAAGGGGTGCCAGTGGATGTAGTGTATCTAGTCTTTCAGAAAGCCTTTGATAAGGTCCCGCACGGGAGACTGGTGACTACAATTAGAGCACATGGTATTGGGGGTAGGGTGCTGACATGGATATAAAATTGGTTGACAGACAGGAAGCAAAGAGTAGGAGTGAACGGGTCCTTTTCAGAATTGCAGGCAGTGGCGAGTGGAGTGCCGCAAGGCCGGTGTTGGGGCCGCAACTGTTTACCATATATATTAATGATGTGGAAGAGGGAACTAGGAGCAAGTTCGCGGATGACACAAAGCTGGGTGGCAGTGTGAACTGTGAAGGGGATGTTAGGAGGTTGCAGGATGACTTGGAAAGTTTGAGTGAGTGGGCAGTTGCAGTATATTTTACTTCGGAGTCACGTGAGTGACTACGTGAAGACCCCGCCAGCACGCATGCGCGAAATATCGTCCAACGCATTGCGGAAGTGACAGTCGGGAGGAGCGCCGCTCCTCCAGCGCAAGTTTTCAAAACTTACTGAAGGTAAGTCTCACCTTTTCTGGTGAGCGTGGCGACTCGGTGTGTTTCTTTTTCAGAACGGAGGAAGCACCATGGAGTCGCGTAAGGGGGAGCAGCAGCTGATACCGCTGCTGTGGAAGCAGCCAGCAGCGTGCCGTCTCTCCAGAGCTGCAGGTGCTGTCAGCAGCTCCCGGCTTCTCGCCGCTACAGACCGCAGGTGCGCCGGGGGCGGCGGCAAAACCACCCGGAAGTCGGACAGGACCGTTGACTCGGCTGGGTCCGGACCTGAAGACACCCCATTCCCGGATAGGGACGGCGGGCGTCTTTCCCGTGGGAGCGGATGGGGAGCAGTGCTCCAGCGTGACCTGCTTATGCAGGGGCAGAGTCACAGTGGGTCTCCTCGCAGACCCACGGCAGGATCATTTCAAGGACTGCCACATGTCTCACCCTCTTCGCAGGGGAGCATTAGGGGTCAGAGCTGGGCTGACCCTGAAGAAGGGGCAATGGCTGAACAGTCAACTGTGAGGGGTGCCAGAAGAGAGAGCAGCAGAAGAATTGTGGGAACACATGCTGTACCAACTCAGGAAGGACTGCCTATACAAAGCTGCAAGCCAGTACAAAATACATGGCTACAAACCAGCTACAGGAGCAAGCCATTAACTTTATGGCTGGGAAATACATTGCTCCAGAGAACTCCATTCTCTTAAAGTACCAGCAGTCTATGACCCCATCTGGGGCAACAGCAGCCCATCTATAAGGAGCCAGGAGGGGAAGCTCCAGAGGAAACTGCTGGCTGTTAAAATCACAGCAGTACCAGGACAACTGATGGGGTTGATTTGCCTGAAGAGTTACTAGATGCTCTAGCAGACTGTGTAATACTCAGTGGAGATTAACAGTTACAGGAAGAGCATCATCAAGAAGTGCGGAATTATGCAAGACAAGTAGCACACAGGCGCCAAAATTGCTGTTGGGGGACTCCCGAAGCAGGTGAAAGACCTGCATGAGGAAGCCAAGGCTATAGGCCTGATCAAGGTGCCAAGCACCTCAAAAACCCACTATCAGCAGCGGCAGCACCCCTACACACCCACCAGACATCGGTACATCTGGTGGTGAAAGCTCGAAGGCCGGCCCACCTGCACAGCGGTCTTTCAGACCATGGCCCAGCCCGGCCTTCATGGAAAATGCGCCAACCCCACAACGCAGCAACACAATACCAGAAGAAACAAGTGCGGAGACAACCCACACAACACCTGTAACCATGGCAGTAGGTGGGTCTGGTTGTCTTAAAAAACATTGCATGTCCGTTTCATCAAAAGTTGGGGGACGGTTGCACTTGTTTCATCATGTGTGCTGCACTTTTACCTCTGAACTTTTACATACTCGGAAGTATTCAGAATTATAAAATTTAATTTGTATACGAACTACCATCCCATTTCAGCATACGCCTAGCAGGAAGTTCATACTTCACAAAAAGAGAGAACAGCAGGCCATGCTGAACTGTTAAGACTAAACACAAAAGGGAATTGAGAAAACAATCAGAGAATTTCAAGAGTTCGTATCAAATATATTTATAAAAAACTAAAAAAGATGGTGGTTGCGTATCATTACAGATTTGACCGAACTAAATACTTCCGTTCAGTATGCCCATTTCAAAATAGACACGTTTGTCACACACAGGATCATCATAAATACCTGAAATTTATCTGGATGGGACAGCTATGGCAGTATAAGGCCTTACCCAATGGGTTGTCCATCAGCACCCAGGCTATTACAAATTTATTAAACCAGCTTTAGCATACTTAAAGAAACATAACCATATCGTCATGGCTTACCTTGATGATATTCTCATTGTAGGTGAAAATTGGAGCTGGCTACATTGGTGGGTATCAGCCACAACACAGGGATTTAACATACATCCAGATAAATCAAATTGGAACCCTCCACTACCATGGATTATTTGGGGTTCACTATTGACTCTGTTCATATGTCTATCACCTTGCCACCAAACAAAGTGACAGACTTGATTGGGAGTATGCAAAAAGCCTCACTGGCATCAGGGAACCATCCATTCGGCAAGGAGCAAGAGTGATTGGGGAAATTGGTGGCTGCGTTCCCAGCAGCACAATTGGACCACTCCATTATTAAAACCTGGAAGAGGGAAATTTTAGCTCTCAAAAATCATGCAGGCCATTTCAATAGGCCTATGCAACTACCAGGGAAAGCAAAATCAGAATTAAACTGGTGGATAGAAATGCTCAGCAGTAGTCTAACCCCATCACCCCATTCTATATCCCTATGGTACATTACAGACTGATGCCAGTGCTAAAGGTTGGGGAGCAACTAATACCACCGCAAGTTGTGGTGGCAGATGAGTGCACAAAAAGTATTCTGTTTAAAGCACTAGGAATTAATTATCTAGAAATTGCTGGTAGCGTTTCATGGACTCAGGGCCTATTGCTCAGATGAGCACCAGTTGCATGTTACGGTACAAATTGATACCACAGTGGGGGCCTATGTATAATCATGTGGGTGAAATAAAGTCGATATCATGTGATGAATTGGCTAATAATATCTGGCACTGGTGTCTGGGAGAGAGATTTGGATCTCAACCACTTACCTTCCAGGTAAGCTAAATACAGTGGCAGGACACCAGGTCACGTAAATTCAACGACAAACATTAAATGGATGTTGGATCGGAAAAGTGTTTACAGATATTATAGACGGTATGGAAACACCAGATATCGACCTTTTTTCCATCCAGACTAATTCACCAACTACCAACATATGTTGCTTGGGAACCAGACCCAGGGGCAGCAGCGATGGACGATTTCTCGCTGCATTGGGGGGGGGGGGGGGGATTTGTTTTGCTATGCATTTTCCCCTTCTGCCTCATCAGGCGAGTCTTACAATAATTAAACAAGACGCCGCAACGGGTACCATGCTTCCCAACAGTACAAAGATGGTCTCAGAAACCTGCATCTGGATCAACAACGGCCAAGGAGGTTGGCACACCACGTGCAGGAAAGTATCCGTGCCATGACTGTATGAACTTGTTGATTTGCAGTTTCTGAACAGGCCATTTCTGGGATACGGACTCTCCGACAGGACGATCAATGCCATCTCAGCGTCGTGCACGAGAAGACAGTACCTGACATATGGGAAGTATTCTGCACCAGGACGAACACTACATATGACTCAGCCACCAACACTGAAGTGCTGGAATTCTGGCCACCCTTCATTTCTATGAAGGATTGAGTTACAGAGCCATTATTGTGCAAGGAGTGCCCTATCTAATATCTGGGCAGAGGGAGTGATCACCTGGCTATAGGATCACACCCACTAGTACCTAAACGAATGAGGGGTATTTGTACTCTATTCCCCCCAGGCCCAGATACACCCATATATGGGACATAGGTAGTACACCATGTTACGAGGATGGACACCAATATCGGGGCTCACTCTGGACAAACTAATATCCTAGATGGTAATGATTATGGCACTTGGATCAGCACAACGGGCCCAGTCCTTACACAAGCTAGTATAGGACGTCATGTCTGTCACAAATGGCAGATAAACCTGCAACATTACAGGGGTACTTAAACAAGACTGACCGGTTCCTCTGGCCAATATTTGAGTTCTGGCCTATCCTGCAGATAGTCGGCCCTGCATTGTGAACATATTTTGCAATATATAGTCACCAAGACACTTATGGGCATGGAGAGAGCTTTCTCGTTAGCCATAAATGCCCTCACCTAAGGTCACAGTGCAAACCATATCCAGATGGTTAGGGTGGTATTACGTGCAGTGGTGGATACTAATGTTTTCAAATCAAACTCCACCAGGGCTGCATCTACATAGGACGCTAGGATGATGGGAGTTCCTATGGACCACATCCTTGCCACAGCGGGGTGGAGCAATGAACGCATTCAATGCTTTATAATAAACCTGAGGCCGATCCTGAGACGTTTGCAGGGAAAAATTAATTTCTGTAAAATAAATTACCCAATGTGTGGCATATTATTTTAGGTATGAATAATACCTTTATTGTTTATCAGCACAGTGTCGTGTGTGAAATACGTTCATCCTCCTTCCCAGAATGGCAGTGTGTGAGCATGGTCTCGTTCCAGGGCATGAAATCACAGAGCTTTGAAATCTTCACGTAGTCACTCACGTGACTCCGAAGTAAAATAGTAAGATTAAATGAGAACTTACCAGTTTGAAGTTTGATCTTTATTTTATGAGGAGTTACGATGAGGGATTACGTGCCCTCCGCTCCCAAAACCCTCTATTATAAAGTTCAACTGGTATGAAAGTTCTCTCTTATCTTACTATATTAGTCTACTCTGGTATCTGTGATTTCACACCACTGCTTTGAAGAATAATGCGCATGCGTGCTGGCGGGGTCTTCACGTAATCCCTCATCGTAGCTCCTCATAAAATAAAGATCAAACTTCAAACTGGTAAGTTCTCATTTAATCTTACTATTTTACATCCGAGTCATGTGAGTGACTACGTGAAGATGGCCGTCCCCACACATGCGCGTCATTACGTCTGACACGTTGCGCACCGACTGACTGGCAGGCTCGCGGCTCCTGCCAGCGGTAAGTTTTAAACCTGGAAGGTAAGTTTTAACTTATTTGTAGAGATGTTTTTGGTTTTGCAGGACAGAGTTTGCCTGCTGGATTCGGGGGGAAATTGGATGGGCTGTGGGAAACCGGTTATGGACCGTGGGGAAATACCAGTCCGGACCGCGGAATCACGGGCAGCCGGTGGCCGTCAGGTTTGCTCCCACGGCGCTGACAAGCAGGTCAGCGACACCCAGGGGATAGACTGGCAGCAAGCTGGTCTAGCTACCCCAGTGTCGGACAATGGGGTCAGCAACCCCCAGACCGCTTAGGTCTTCCAAGATAAAGCGGTTAGAGTGGCAGTACGCCGGTCTCACTACCCCTGTTGTGGTCTATGGGGTCAGCCGTCCCAGACTGCTTAGGTCTTCCTAGAGAAAGCGGTCAGACTGGCAGTAAGCAGGTCACGCTACTCCAGTCGCAGACAATGGGGTCAACAGCCCCAGACCGCTTAGGTCTTCCCAGAAAAAGTGGTTAGACTGGCAGTAAGCCGGTCTCGCTACCCCAATCTCTGTCAATGAGGTCAGCAGCTCCCAGACCGCTTAGGGCTTCCTGGATAGGGGTTAGACTGGCAGTAAGCCGGTCTCACGACCCCAGTTGCTGACAATGAGGTCAGCAGCACCCAGACCGCTTAGGGCTTCCTGGATAGGGGTTAGACTGGCAGTAAGCCGGTCTCGCGACCCCAGTTGCTGACAATGGGGTCAGCAGCTCCCAGACCGCTAAGGTCTCTCCAAATAAGGGGGATAACTGGCAGTAAGCTGATCTCGAGACCTAGTCACTAACTATGGGGTCAGCAACTCACAGACCGTTATGGTTCCCCAGGAAAGGCATTAAACCACGAGAAAGCCAGCCAGGCCTTGGGACTCGGTCAAGTCGGGCCAGGAGGTTCCCCCCTTCCTTCTATGGGGTAGCGTCTGTGAACGCCTAAAACACACCTGGAGCACCTGATGGAGAGGTTGCTCCAGAAAGATATGCTCCAGAAGAGAGCTATCTGGGCCCGGGTATTATGAAAAAACCCGCTGGCAGCGGCACCTGTGTCAGGGCTGCACAATGTCTACCTCTCTGAGGAGGGGAGCATCGGGGTCAGTTTTCGCTCTGGCCCAATCATCTTCTGATATAGGTCCGAGGGGCCATGTCAGCGCAGGTATCCTCAGGAAAATGATAACGTGTGATGGGTAATTATTACACTTGGAAAGCGGTGAAATCATTGGACAAAGTCAGCATGGATTTATGAAAGGTAAATCATGTCTGACGAATCTTATAGAATTTTTCGAGGATGTAACTAGTAGAGTGGATAGGGGAGAAACCTGTGGATGTGTTATATCTGGACCTTCAGAAGGTTTTCGACAAGGTCCCACATAAGAGATTAGCATTCAAACTTAAAGCACACGGTATTGGGGGTTCAGTGTGATGTGGATAGAGAAACTGGCTGGCAGACAGGAAGCAACGAGTAGGAGTAAACGGGTCATTTTCAGAATGGCAGGCAGTGAGTAGTGGGGTACCGCAAGGCTCAGTGCTGGGACCCAGCTATTTACCATATATATTAATGATCTGGATGAGGGAATGGAATGCAACATCTCCAAGTTTGCGGAGGACACGAAGTGGGGGGGCAGTGTGAGCTGTCAGGAAGATGCTAGGAGGCTGCAAGGTGACTTGGATAGACTGGGAGAGTGGGCAAATGCATGGCAGATGCAGTATAATGTGAATAAATGTGAGGTTATCCACTTTGGCAGCAAAAACAGGAGGGTAGACTATTATCTGAACGGTGGCCGATTAGGAAAAGGGGAGATGCAACGAGACCTGGGTGTCATGGTACACCAGTCATTGAAAGTAGGCATGCAGGTGCAGCAGGCTGTGAAGAAAGCAAATGGTATGTTGACATTCATAGCAAAAGATTTGAGTATAGGAGCAGGGAGGTTCTACTGCAGTTGTACAGGGTCTTAGTGAGGCCACACCTGGAGTATTGCGTACAGTTTTGGTCTCCTAATCTGAGGTAAGACATTCTTTGCCATAGAGGGAGTACAGAGGAGGTTCACCAGACTGATTCCTGGGATGGCAGGACTTCCATATGAAGAAAGACTGGATAGACTCGGCTTGTACTCGCTGGAATTTAGGAGATTGAGGGGGGATCTTATGGAGACTTACAAAATTCTTATGGGGCTGGACAGGCTAGATGCTGGAAGATTGTTTCCGATGTTGGGGAACTCCAGAGCAAGGGGTCACAGTTTAAGGATAAGGGGGAATTCTTTTAGGACCGAGATGAGAAGATCATTTTTCACACAGTGGTGAGTCTCTGGAATTCTCTGCCACAGAAGGTAGTTGAGGCCAGTTCATTGGCTATATTTAAGAGGGAGTTAGATGTGGCCCTTGTGGCTAAAGGGATCAGGGGGTATGGAGAGAAGGCAGGTACAGGATACTGAGTTGGATGATCAGCCATGATCATATTGAATGGCGGTGCAGGCTCGAAGGGCCAAATGGCCTACCTCTGCACCTAATTTCTATGATTCTATGATTCTACACAGTATACAAGGTGTACTAAGCATGGCTTGGAATTGGGGCCAGAGTTGTCTTTCGAGGCAGGCTCAGGATTACGGGCAGTATTGCCTTCCGCAACAAGCTCGGTAATATGGCCAGAGTTGTCTTTCAAAGCAGGCTCAGAATTACGGCTGGAGCAGTTTTAAGGCAGGCCAGTAGTATGGCCAGAGTTGCATTCAAGGCAGGCACGGAATTACGGCACGCATGGCCTGTTCCTTGTGAAAGATGGAGGACGTTGGTTCGGATTTCATTTAGTTCCATGTGCAACATAGCTTTTCAGTATATGGAATTTCTCTACTGTCTAACTACTCGTTTCCTTAGGATCTTTATGGCATGCATCGATCTCAAAGATGCATACTATTTTGGTCCCATTCACAGGGGACATTTGAAATTGATCTGGAGGATATTTCTTACTCTGTGTTTTGCTTAAATCAACTGTTTTCAGCCATCCAGTCAAATTTAAGTTGATACCAACTGGAAGTTATTGTTTATCGGATTTACCTTTAACTATAATTACCTGTGATTCCGCCCTGGGGCAACAGATTGGATTCAATTGAATCCTGTAACAACCTTGTTATCAAGCAGTCTTCTATTTATCAAGTGTAATTGGCTTTAGCATTGCATTATTGAACTTTCAACGTGCAGGTAGTAACCTCTCTAGTGCCATATAGGTCATTGTTAACTGACCTATGCTATTATTCAGCTGAAGCTACCAAAGTCACAATAGTGGTCGAAACTATATTCAGCATTGCTCCCAGTAGTTTTTGGTCACATAATCTTCAGTTATATTACTTACGGATTCTAGAGCTCAAAGATGGAAAATCATGGAATGCCATCTCTGGTAACGAAGGCGGAAGGGATTTGCATGAATCACCATTTCTTCTGTTATTGGTATCAACTACCTATAGACACTAGGTGCATACTGTGGGTTAAAGGGTTATTGTGCGAATATGCAAAACCTGCCTGCTCAGTCCAAGTTTGATACACTCTGCTGGTGCCATATGTTAGTCACATGGATGTAATAAAGTCAAAGTATCCTGTCATAATGTCCCAACCTTTTTGGCGCTGGTGTATCATCATGCAAAATCAGTGACAACACAGTATGGTTGTTGGATGACAAAGCATTTTTAGGATCTATGGCTCGATGGCACCCAATTTCGACATGTTTGCATGCAGGCTCATTCTCGCTACTCGGGGGAGGAATGTTCTTTTATGTGATTTCTCCATTTTGCCTCATCAGTCGGGGCTTGCAATAATTCAGCAAGATTCCGCATTCAGGGTTCTCGTTCTGTCTGACTGGCCTACGCAGCCATGGTTTCCGCAAATGTTGGGAATGAGATATGGAATCTATATTGGGGTTCTAAACATAAAACGTTGCTGGTTCAGCCTGGGATTCGGGAACCAGCCTCTACATGATTAATCAATTCATTGCTTTACAGAATCTGAGAAGACCAAGCTCCTGCGGCTCGGGGTGTCAGACTGTTCCATGTGTGTCTCACTACAGAGTGCAGGGATAGCACCAAGAAAGCAGTACTTTGCCTCTTCAGGAGATGGGAAGCATTTTCTGTTAAATGTTTATGTTACATATAATACGGCACGGACACTAACGTCTTAGAGTTCATTTCTATGGGTCTTTGACAATAAACTAAGTTATATTCCCATTAACTGTACCCAACGTGCTTCTCATCATAGTTGCTGCAGCAAGTGGGACCCTCTCTCGGGTTTCACCTCTGGTGTCCAGTCTTTAGGATATCATTAACACACGTTCTTCCTTCAGACCATGTCATCGGAAGTCTGGGATATTGAAATCGTGTTAACATTTATTCACCATCGGGCTCCAGCTATATCTCTATCTTTGGTTTCGGCTCTCATAGGTAGGTTATTCCCTGGTGCTGCCCTCAGCGCACAGGCCCAGTCATTACATAAATTGCGAATGGACAGGATTGTTACGCTGCAATATCATAATTCATGTTTTACATACCCAATGCACCTTCGGTTACATGTGGTCACACATTTACATTATTACGTCAAGGTCATCTCGAACCTTAGAGGCTCTGATACTAGTTCAGACATCTCCAGGTGGTTATGTAAGGTTTTGGCTTATAAGGAGTAGATACTGATTTCTAATCTCACTCCACCAGGGCTGCTACAACACCAGCAGCAAGGGTTATGTGCGGTCCTCTGGACCACATCCTGTCAACTGGCAGGATTGGTCTAATGAACGAGGTATCCAACATTTTATTTTAACCAATTGCCAGACCAGGGGATTTGCCAACTCTATTTAGATTCAATTTTATAGTTCCCCTTGGTTGAGAGGGGTTACTGTTATTGTTTGTTCATTTATCAGCATCAGCCTGTTTTTAAAATCTATGTCATGTATGTTCTGCTTATGAATGTTTCCTTATCTTGGTCAACTGATGCAGTCGTGCTTGTGTGGATCGTTTTTCCACGGCATGATATCACAGAGCTTCACAATATTCACTTAGTCACTCATGTGACTCCGAAATAAAATAGTAAGCTTAAATGAGAACTTATCAGTTTGAAGTTTGATCATTATTTTATGAGGATTAATGATAAGGGATGACGTGCCCTCTGCTCCCTACCATCGTAACATAACGATCCTTCTGTAAGTTCTAGTCAACTGTAATCTTACTGTTTTAGTTCAACAACTATTTTTCTGTGATTTCACACCGCTGCTTTGAAGATTGACGCGCATGCGGGCTGACGGCCTTCTTCACATAATCGCTCATCGAAACTCCTCATAAAATAAAGATCAAACTTCAAACTGGTAAGTTCTCATTTAATCTTACGAATATAGGTAAATGTGAGGTTATCCACTTTGGGACATTGGGCCGCCGTAGCAGTGGAGGGCTTAAGAACCCCGACCACGGGTGAACAAGAGGAAGATGACTAAACCTTGTTGCCTACCCTCACAATGGGAAACACTACGGGGAATGTTCATGTTAAATTCGATAGTGTTGTTGTAGCGGCACCTAGTGGTTAGGCCACTCTTGCAATGCGAATCCTCGATAATCATGGGAATGAGTCACGTGTTATAGGGGTGTGCCCTAGTATATAAGAACTGACCTTCCCTCTCTCATCCTCATCTGCTTCCTCTGATTTCATGAGTGTGTCCTGCCACATCAGGAGGAGATCAACTGAGCCCACGAGGCAACAGCCTCTCAGCAACAACGACTATTATGTTACAGTGCTAAACTTGCATGTATATGCTAACCTACAATGCCTGAATAAAGAATCCATTTGTGCCTCTACATTGGTTCCTAAACGGCTATTTTTTCTTCAAATTGGTGGTGACCTGATGTCTGCAGCCGACAGCCCAGCCCTGCCCAGCCCAGCTCTATGGTAATTAACGCTACGCATGCAGCCATCCATTCTGCACTGCAACCGGACGCTGCCTTGGGCCCTGCTGCCGCAGCCGGGCCACTTGATTCCCGCCTATGCCTGGTCTAGCTGATTGCAGGCAGCCAGGGCTGCCCGCCGCGTCCCAGGCCCACCACAGCAGCCTGCGGTGCAGCAGCCTCGGCCCTCACGTTCCCTCCTGCAGGACCTGCCCGGAGCTGCCAACAGAGGCTGAGAGGCCGCGGCTGCCATCCCTCCCACACGAGCTGCTGCGTGCTGGGGCTGAGAGGCTGCACCTGCCATTGCTTCCTAACCGGCGCGCCTACCGCTAGAGCGGGCCTACCAAGGCCTAGACTCCTGATAGGGCAGGCCTACCTGGGGCGGCTGCCCGAATACATCCTCACCGACGTACCTACCGATAGAGCGGGCCTACCAAGGACTAGACTCCTGATAGGGCAGGCCTACCGGGGGTGGCTGCCCGAATACATCCTCACCGACGTGCCTACCGTTAGAGCGGGCCTACCTAGTGCTAGACACCCGATAGAGTGGGGCTACCTGGGGTGGCTTACCGAAGATGCCCTTCTCCACATTGACTACAAAAATGGCTGCCGTGGCCGGCCTGAAGCAACGCACGACCTGTTGACGGCCAACAACAGCGCCACCTCTGGTCCAGTGGTGACTCTGCAGCCCAACCGCCGTCAACAGCGCCACCTCTGGTCCAGTGGTGACTCTGCAGCCCAACCGCCGTCAACAGCGCCACCTCTGGTCGAGTGGCATGTATGCAGCCTGACTGACGTCTACAGCGCCACCCCTGGTCGATTGGTGTTACAACAGCCTCGGGTGACAAGCACAGCTTCTCATTGCACATTGGACTTTGGTTTCGTTCCCTACCCTGCTCGATTCGACCACAGAACCTTCGGCATTCGGCCAATTTGGACTTTATGTATATTTGCAGTTTGTTCACTGTAGTTTTTTTTCCATTTTACTGTAATGCCTTAGCTTAATATTGCAGATCCCCTGTTGGTTGACATGACTGGTTTTAGCCCTCGTCTGTCCTGCTGTTTTGCGTTGGTCTTCTGGCACCCCTCGGGGATTGCCCACAGCTGGAGCGTCGACTGCGCCCGCGGGCCCTCCGTCTTGACCCCACCGACCCCCACAGCAAGAGCCGCCTTCAATATTGCTTCCGCACCACTTTTTCGACGTCTGCCTCACAGCCTGCCTCCGGTAATGGGCGGGATCCTGTAGCGGCACCTAGTGGTTAGGGCCACTCTTCCTATGCGAATCCTCGGCAGTCACGGGAATGAGTCACGTGTTATAGAGGTGTGCCCTATATAATAAGAACTGACCTTCCCTCTCTTCCTCTGACTTCATGAGTGTGTCCTGCCACCTCAGCAGGAGGTCAACCGAGCCCACGAGGCAACAGGTCTCAGCAACAACAACGACTATTAGGTTAGAGTGCTAAACATGCACGTATGTCTAACCTACAATGCCTGAATAAAGAATCCATTTATTCACGACTTTTTGCCTCTACATTGTGTTCATTTTATTTTATTTGTGTGGCTTTATGGTAACTCACATTTCACTGCACCAATTGGGAGTGTACGTAACAATAAATGGAACTTGAACTTGAAATGGAAGGATCTAACCAAGGACCAAGTCTCAGAAAGCACATATCACTTTAGTTTTCATGTGAGGAAAAACAACTCGTGTCAGCATGCATCATGAGAAAAGGGAAAAAAACGTATATAATATTTTGTACAAACCAATGGCTAGTCTGGCTTCATAATTCCACTTCATGTTCTTATAACGGCGCTTCTCCCAGTCAATTATTTCTTCAAAACTCTTCATTGGGGAAAACAGGCAGCAATGTCATCGAAATGGTCAGCATCCTGGAGAAAACAAACATTGTACCTGATACACTTTGGCGCATAATCTGCAATCATCAGAAATTAATTCAAAAACAGATTTTTAAATATCATTTTTTATTGAATACAGGACAATTCCAGGATTAAAAATCACAACTTTAAAATGAAAGAGTAACTTCTTCAGGATAGAAATGAGATATTTCTTCATTCAGAATATAGTGAGATTTTTTTCTAGGGTGAAATAAATCAGCTTTTTAATTCCATTCCAGCAAAATAAAAACATTATTGATTCCCCCCCCCAAGCCGATCTTTAACCCCCCCCCCCCCCCCCCCCCCCCCCCCCCCCCCCACCCCCCCCCCCCCCCCCCCCCCCCCCCCCCCCCCCCGCGGCCTACCATCTGGATTGGTGCGGCCTTTCTGCCGGAAAACCAGCCAGTTCTTCAGCAGTGGTGCAACTCTGAATTACCTTTGTGGAGCGGCCGATGCCTTACCGGGGATCCCCGTATTGGAGCTCAGGAATGTTGGGCCTGCCGAATTTAAAACCATGGAGCTGAGGTCTGTGGAGCTTCCAGCCGCGGGCGGCGCTGACTTTAACATTGCAGATTCTTGGGATACTTTGCCAGTGTTGGAGCTCTGCCCAGCTCAGCCTGTAACTTCAGAAGTGGCTGATTCGGAACTCCAAGCCACTGAGAGTGTTCTTCCGTTCTGACACCGGTGCTCCGATCATCCTGCGGAGAGGGCCTGAACATCGGGCCGCCGTAGCAGATGACTGAACTTTATTGCCTATACTCACAGTAGAAAACATTGATTCCGCTGAGGGGGTTGTTCATGTTAAATTGTATAGTGTTGTGTACATTTTATTTTATTTGTGTGGCTGTAAGGTAACTCAAATTTCACTGCACCAATTGGTGTATGTGACAATAAATGTAACTTGAACTTGAAATGGTAGGATCTAACTAAATGGTCTCAGAAAGCATACATCAAGGACCTGGTCTCAGAAAGCACATATCAATTTAGTTTTCCTGTGGAAAAAAACATACATGATGAGAAAAGGGTAAAAAAGGTATATAAAATGTTGTACAAACCAATGGCAAGCATGGCTTCATAATTCCACTCCACGTTCTTATAACGGCACTTCTCCCAGTCAATTATTTCTTCAAACTCTTGGGAAAATAGCCAGCAATGACATCGAAATGGTCAGCATTTCGTAATCTGTAATCATCAGACATTCAAAAACAGATTTAAAAACATCATTTTTTATTCAAGACAGGACAATTCCAGGATTTTAAAAATCACAACTAAAAATTAAAGTGTAACTTCTTCAGGATAGAAATTAGATATTTCTTCCCTCAAAATATAGTGAGTTTTTTTCTAGATTGAAATAAATCCGCTTTTAATAGCATTCCAGCAAGATAAACAAAATGGTTGATTCCAAGAAGTAAACTGCTGCAAAACCAATGTAAAAATGTAGGTATGTTACAATACCTACCTTCAGCGGCGCTGCAGTTCTGCCGCTCCCAGTGTGCGTGACTTTGGAGCCTTTCAGAGGGGGGCGGGTTTAAAATGCCGTTTTTCCCTAGACAGTCCAAATCGATCCATGCCAGGCAATTGCGTCGCAAAAGAGAAATCGCTCCGACATTTGTTATATGAAGATATTTTTAAACTACGCTTGGTCATTTATTAACTAGAGTAGTTTAAAAAATCATCTGCTAAAGCCCTGAACGCCGACAGCAGAACGGACCTAACGTAGGCGATAAAAGAAGGTACACAGTTTAATTTTACATAAAAACCTGCTTCTTAGGAAGCATTTTATCAAATTTTCATCATGCGAAAAGGGGACAAAAAAATATACGAACTGGCTGTATTTTTCCTGCTGACTGGGGTTAAAATTCACCGCAAACCGCAACGTTCCAATCCACCGCGTTCCACTAAAACCCACTCGCAAGTTGATGGCCATTAATTTACAGGAATTAAACACTAAATCCCTTCCATTTGGCCTATAAATTCATGAAAATTAGATTTAAAAATCATGTTATATTGTGGATTATATCCCATCTATGAATATTCATGAGCATTCTAGAAACGTGATTGGTCAATCGCTATTCGACGGACCAAAAATAAATCGCACTAGCAGCTCCGATTAGTTTTTGCTATTTTCTCCTGGGCAGCACTGCGCATGCTCTTTTTACTATTTTCTTCCTTGGTAAAAGTGCGCATGCTCAAAACATCGGTCACGAAATTTTCTTCAATTCGAACCACGAATGCACAGACAGCAATGCCGCAGCAGTACAGCGAGACTGGACGCAAATCGTGGCATGGAAAACTTGTGAGATATGAGAAAAACTGATCTTATCCTGCATAGTTCAGATTCAGAGGCAGAATTCTTCACTTTAATTGATAAATCTACAAAAAAATCACGATTTATTGTCTGTACTTTTTATTTTTATTAGATTTTATTTTTATTAGATGTTATGAAGGGATATAAAACAAATATACCAAGCTTTTAGTTCAAAAGTATAGTGGGAATTATCTATCTTCTGAGGGACTGTCAATAGTTACTATTTTTTCCTCGGGGCTTCGCCCCTCCGAAAAAATAGTACTATGCCAGTCCCTCCTCAGATAGATAATTCCCACTATACTTTCTCACAGCTTGGTATATTTGTTCATTATTGTGTGAATGTTATTTGGACACTTAGGCAATTTAAAAATGATTATCATTTCTTAAGAAATGGATAGATGTTTAGATCTAGTAATTGAATTTTGTAATTAGCTACAATTAGGTAACTAACTAATTATATGCTTTAATTTCAGGTCATCCAAGTAAGATTGTTTCATATTTATTTCAGAATGCTTCAATCTATAATAACTGAAAATTTCATTGAGTTCTCTTAATTTTTAAGAAAGTTATGGGCTTTTGACTGTCCTCGATCACAGCTTTTGAGTTAAGTCAATGGAAAGTCAATGGGGAACAAGATGCTAATTTCCGAGTATGAAAATGGCCTTAACCTTTTTAATACTGAAGATATGAAAGTGAATTAGGTGTCCAATTAAGTTTCTTTTTATGCTTTATCTGATGGGATAAATTGCAGACTTGTTTTTAAAAATCTCAAAATTTTGTAACATCGCTAAAAAATGAATAAATTGTCAGAGATATTTAGAAGGCCAGGCAGCATCTGTGGAGGTAGAAGCTGAGTGAATGTTTCAGGTTAATATTCTTTCCTTGCAGCTGGGGAAAGTTGTCAGATGGAGACAAACTAGAAGGATGAGGGAGATGGTCTGAATGGCCTCAGTCCCAGATCAATATTAATGTCAGTGATCCACTCCAGAGCCCAGGGAACTCATCCACTCCTCACTGACGCCAATCTCTGGGGCTGTGATGGTGTGAGATTAAATGAGCAGCAGCATCTTCCCCGCTCCCAGGCCCCGGGGGGAGAGGACATGTATTTATTTATGCGGCATCTTCTGCCCGCCCGCTCTCCATGTCAAAGCTCCCTGGAGTCTCTCTCACCTCTGAACCCTGCCTGTGTCCCACACATGGTCTCCACTGTCTGTCTCCTTCAGCAGCTCCTACTGAGCTCACACACCCACTTCTCCTCACCTCACCTACACACCGACTAAACCCCTTGATCACTGAAATGTTGCCTCGACGATACCTCATGACCAAACTGCTCCTCACACCCAGACCTGAACTCATCTCGACTAAACCCCACGACTCGCCTCAACCAACCAAAGCTGACAACGAAACATCGCCTCGACTAAAGTGCACGTCAGTGAAACCAGCCTCGCGCCCGCCTCCAATAACTGCCCGCCCGCCCGCCCGCCTCCAGTAACCGCCCGACCAACCGCCTCCAGTAACCAACCAACCCGCCCACCTCCAGTAACCAACCAACCAACCAACTGCCGCCTCCAGTAACCAACCAACCAACCAACCAACCAACCCAACCTCCCGCCTCCAGTAACCAACCAACCAACCAACCGCCTGCCTCCACTAACCAACCAACCAACCGCCCACCTCCAGTAACCAACCAACCAACTAAACTGCCCGCCTCCAGTAACCAACCAACCAACCAAACCAACCAACCAACCAACCAACCAACCGCCCGCCTCCAGTAACCAACCAACCAACCAACCGCCTGCCTCCAATAACCAACCAAGCAACCAACCAACCAACTAACCAACCGCCCGCCTCCAGTAACCAACCAACCAACCAACTAACCAACCAACCAACCAACCCAACCGCCCGCCCTCCAGTAACCAACCGAAACCAACCAACCAACCAACCTCCAGTCCAAGCCAACCAACCGACCAACCAACCAACCAACCAACCAACCAACCCCAACCAACGCCAACCAACCAACCCAACCAACCAACCAACCGCCCGCCTTCCAGTAACCAACCAACCAACCAACCAACCAACCGCCCGCCTCCAGTAACCAACCAACCAAACCAACCAACCAACAAACAACAACCAACCAACCAACCGCCCGCCTCCAGTAACCAACCAACCATCAACCAACCTACTGCCCGCCTCCAGTAACCAACCAACCAACCAACCGTCCGCTCCAGTAAACCAACCAACCAACCAACAACCAACCGCCTCCAGTAACCAACCGCCCGCCATAACCAACTAACCAACCCAACCAAGCAACCAACAACCAACCAACCAACCAACCGCCCGCCTCCAGTAACCAATCAACCAACCAACAATCCAACCAACCAACCAACCAACCAACAAACCAACCAACCAACCAAGCAACCAACCGCCCGCCTCCAGTAACCAACCAACCAACCAACCAATCAACCAACCAACCAACCAACCAACCAACCAACCAACCATTCCGCCCGCCTCCAGCAACCAACCAACCAACCAATCAACCAACCAAACAACCAACCAACCAACCAACTAACCAACCAACCAACCAACCACCCGCCTCTAGTAACCAACCAACCAACCAACCAACCAACCAACCGCCCGCCTCCAGTAACAAACCAACCAACCAACCAACCAACCAACCGCCCGCCCGCCTCCAGTAACCAACCAACCAACGAACCAACTGACCAACCAACCAACTGCCCACCTCCAGTAACCAACCAACCAACCAACCGCCCGCCTCCAGTAACCAACCAACCAACCAGCCAGCCAACCAACCGCCCGCCTCCAGTAACCAACCAACCAACCGCCCGCCTCCAGTAACCAGCCAACCAACCAACCAATCAACCAACCGCCTGCCTCCAGTAACTAACCAACCAAACAACCAACCAACCGCTCGCCTCCAGTAACCAAACAACCAACCAACCAACCAACCGCCTGCCTCCAGTAACCAACCAACCAACCAAGCAACCAACCAACCAACCGCCTGCCTCCAGTAACCAACCAACCAACCGAACAACCAACCAACCAACCAACCAACCGCCCGCCTCCAGTAACCAACCAACCAACCGCTCGTCTCCAGTAACCAAACAACCAACCAACCAACCAACCGCCTGCTTCCAGTAACCAACCAACCAACCAACCAACCAACCAACCAACCAACCAACCAACCAACCGCCTGCCTCCAGTAACCAACCAACCAACCAACCAACCAACCAACCAACCAACCAACCAACCAACTGCCCAACCAACCAACTAACCAACCCAACAACCAACCAACCAACCAACCAACCGCCCACCTCCAGTAACAAACCAACCAACCAACCAACCACCCGCCTCAGTAACCACCAACCGCCCGCCTCCAGTAACCCACCACCAACCAACCAACCAACCAACCAACCAACCAACTGCCTGCCTCCAGTAACCAGCCAACCAACCAACCAATCCCCCAACCAACCAACCAACAACCAACTAACCCAACCAACCAACCAACCAACCGCCCGCCCTCCAGTAACCAACCAACCAAACCAGCCAACCAACCAACCAACCAACCAACCGCCTCCAGTAACCAACCAACCAACCAACCGCCGCCCGCCCGCCTCCAGTAACCAACCAACCAACCAACCAACTGACCAACCAACCAACCGCCCGCCTCCAGTAACCAACCAACCAACCAACCAACCAACCAACCAACCAACCAACCGCCTGCTCCAGTAACCAACCAACAACCGAACAACCAACCAACCGACCAACCGCCCGCCTCAGTAACCAACCAACCAACCAACCAACCAACCGCCGCCTCCAGTAACCAACCAAACCAACCAACCAACCAACCGCCTGCCTCCAGTAACCAACCAACCAACGATCAACCAACCAACCAACCAACCAACCAAAACGCCCGCCTCCAGTAACCAACCAACCAACCAACCAACCAACCAACCAACCGACCAACAACCAACCAACCGCCCAACCAACCAACCAACCACTGCAACAAACAACCAACCAACCACACCAACCCCAACTGCCAAAACCAACCAACCCACCGAACATCCAACCAACCAACCGCCAACCAACCAACCAACCAACCAACCCCACAACCGCCCAAACGCCCAACCAATGCCAACCAACCAACCAACCAAAACAACCAACCCCGCCCAACAACCGCTCAACATCCGCCCACCGCCCAACCGCCCAACCAACCAACCAACCGCCCAACCAACCAACCGCCCAACCGCCCCAACCGCCCAACAACCAACCAACCGCCCAAACAACCAACCAACCAACCAACCGCCCAACCAACCAACCACCGTCCAACCGCCCAACCGCCCAACCAACCAACCAACCGCCCAAACCAAACCAACCAACCAACCGCCCAACCACCGCCTCCCGTAACTGCCCCGACCAACCGCCGCCTCGACCTCGCTCCCGCTCCCGCTATTTATAGACCCGGACCTTGGCGGGGCGGGGCTTGAACACAACGTCACCGTCAGCGCGTGTGCGCCTCTCCCCCCCTCCACCGGCTCTCTCGGGCAGGTGCGCCTGCGCTGCTCTCCCACTCTCGACCCGCCCTCGGTTGGGGGGAGGTGGAGCGAGGCTACAAATAGCGGGTACTCTCCGGGGCTGGGAACGGGGAAGATGCTGCTCCTCCTCAAACCATCACAACCCCAGGGAATCGGTGTCAGTGAGAAAGTGGGCTCTGGAGAGGATCACTGACAGTAATATTGATCTGGGAGGCCATCAGCCCATCTCCCTCATCCTTCTTGATATCTGTCTCCATCTGACAACGTTCCCAGCTTTGAGGAAAGAATATTAACCTGAAAAAGAATATTAACCTGAAACATTCTCCCAGTTTCTCCCTCCACAAATGCTCTCTGGCTTGCGGATTATCTCAAACAATGTATTTCTTTTTTTCAATGTATTTGTGGTTTTGCAGCAGGCACTGGGTGCTGCTCGCCTGCTCCTGACCAGTGTGCGGGAAGCCATGATAGTCACTGTCTTCATTGCCCACAAATGGGGACACTGATGCCTGTTGGCTGGAAGCTGCAATCTTGAATCTTGACAGGCAATATTTTGGGTCTGGACCTTTCAGGCAGATCATGCCTGACCTGCACTTTAAATGCAGTTGCCTATCTTACTGTGATATGGTTTTTACTTCTTAGAATCAATTATATGTTGATCGAGCTCAAATGCAATTAACAGCTGATTTTTTTCAACCCCTTGAAAAAATTTTCGAGTGACGAAATATCTAATTTCTATGCTGAAGAAATTACCCTTTATTTTAAGTTGTTGACACTTTTTCCTGGAGTTGTCTTGTATTAAATAAACAATTGATATTTTAAAATCTGTTTTGGAATTAATATCTGATGATTACACATTATGCAGCAAAGTGTATCAGGTAAAATGTTTAGTTGTCCAGAATGCTGACAAGTTCAAAGACACGCACACGTACACTGGCAAAGACTGGCCACTAGGATGTTGTGTTAACGAAGAAACTGCAGATGCTGGAGAATCGAGGGTTACACAAAATGCTGGAGAAACTCAGCGGGTGCAGCAGCATCTAAGGAGCGAAGGAGATAGGCGACGTTTCGGGTCGAGACCCTTCTTCAGAAACGTCGCCTATCTCCTTCGCTCCTTAGATGCTGCTGCACCCGCTGAGTTTCTCCAGCATTTTGTGTAACCCTGGCCACTAGGATGTTCTGCTATCATCACTTCTTCAAGCTCAAAGTTGAGCCGCCAGGGAGAAATCTACACTGTCAGCACAGCTTCAGGCAAATGTGAACTGCAGAAAGAAGCCTGTGATCACCACAACTCCTCCTTCGAAGATCACAGGACTATAGCTGTTGAGACAAGCCCGAGATCACCAGCTCTTACCTTACAGCGCCCCTTTTTGTTTAGAGACCCAGTTTCGATCCCGAATATGGGTGCTTGTCTGTTCGGGGTTTGTACATTCTTCTCCTGACCCGTGTGCGTTTTCCCTGAGATCTATGGTTTTCCTCCCACACCAAAGGAGGTACAGTTTGAAGGTTAATTGGCTTTGTATGAATGTAAATTGTCCCCAGTGTGTGTAGTATAGTTTTGACGCTGTATCTCTAAAACTAAAATGAAAAACTACACTCTTTACTTGTGCTCCAACCTCCCGAAGTGCAACTACATCACACTTGCCATTTAAACTCTGTCCAAGCAGTCGTTCCAGGTACGTCAGAGGTTCGACCTGCACCTCCTCAACCTCATCTATTGCAAACGCTGCTCTAGATGTCAGCTGATCTACATCGGTGAGACCAAGCGTAGGCTTGGCGATCGCTTCGCCGAACAACTCCGCTCAGTCCGCAATAACTAAACCTGATCTCTCGGTGGCTCAGCACTTCAACTCCCCCTCCATTCCGAATCTGACCTTTCTGTCTGGGGCCTCCTCCATGGCCAGAGTGAGGACCACTGGAAATTGGAGGAGCAGCAGCTCTATTTTGCTTTGCAGTTTGTACCCCAGCGGCCCCCTATGAACATTGACGTCTCCAATTTCAGGTTAGCCTTACTGTCTCCTCTCTTCTCAGCTCTCTCTCAGCCCTCTGACTCCTCTTCTTCCTGTCTTCTTCCCCCCCCCCCCACCCCACATCAGTCTGAAGAAGGGTTTTGGCCTGAAATGTTGCCTATTTCCTTCACTCCATAGAAGCTGCCGCACACGCTGAGATTCACTCCAGCATTTTTTAATCTACCTGCCATTTCTCCGCGCATTTCTGCATCTGATCTTCATCCCCCAGGTATCTTTGACAGCTCTCACTGTCTGCAATCCTCCAATTTTCCCGGTTTGCGTCAGCAAACCCACTCAGCCACAGATCACCAGGACTTCACACATGTGCTCTGATGGAAGGACAGCACATCTTGGACATTTTTGCTGCTGTAAATAGAATAAAGCACCTGACTTCACCGTGCTATTGTGAATGTCGGAGTGGCCAACTGGCCGAACCCGGCTCTCTTTCAACGCCACGCGCCCTATCTACTGATACTGCCTCCTTCAGTGAGATGAGAACCTGGACCCTAACATCACCACTGCACTTCAATTCTGTGAATGAAGAAGGGTCTTGACCTGAAACGTCACCATTCCTTCTATGTCATGAAATTAATATTGCTTTCTTTAACTTCAAGTACACCTGCGCGCGTTCCCTCTCCATCCCTCCCCCACCAAAGTCGCACCAGCTTGAAGAACCTTGAATTTTCGCGGCTTTTCACGTCTTGAATTTTCGTGGTTTTTAACGTCTTGAATTTTAGTGGCTTTTCACGCCTTTAATTTTCGTGCATTTCATGTCTTGAAAGCCTTTTGCATGGCTTTTCATGCCTTGATTTTTCGTGGGTTTTTCACGTCTTGAATTGTCATTGATTTTCACGTCTTGAAATTTCGTGGCTTTTCAAGTCTTGAATTTTGTGGCTTTTTCAATGGGGATCATGGGGAACAAGGACATGGCATACCAATTGAATAACTACTTTGGTAGTTCGCCGGAAATAGCCGGAATTAATCGCACGGAAATAGCAGGGGATCGCGGGTCAAAATGAGATGGAGGAACTGAGTGAAATCCAGGTTAGCCGGAAAGTGGTGTTAGGTAATTGAATGGATTAAAGGCCGATAAATCCCTGGGCCAGATAGGCTGCATCCCTGGGTACTTAAGGAAGTAGCCCAGAAATAGTGCATGCCTTAGTGATCATTTTTCAAAACTCTTTAGATTCTGGATTAGTTCCTGATGATTGGAATGTAGCTAATGTAACCCCATTTTTTAAAAGGGAGGGGAGAGAGCAAATGGGGAATACAGACAGTTAGTCTAACTCGATAGTGGGGAGACTGCTAGAGTCAGTTATTAAAGATGGGATAGCAGCGCATTTGGAAAGTGGTGAAATCATTGGACAAAGTCAGCATGGATTTACGAAAGTAAATCATGTCTGACAAAGATTATTGAATTTTTTTGAGGATGTAAGTTTTTGTTTACTAGTAGTGGATAAGGGAGAAGCAGTGGATGTGTTATATCTGGACTTTCAGAAGGCTTTCAACAAGATCCCACAAAGAGATTAGTATACAACTGAAAGCACATTGTATTGGTGGTTCAGTATTGATGTGGATAGAGAACTGGCTGGCAGTCAGGAAGCAAAGAGTAGGATGTGAACGGTCCTTTTCAAGATGGCAGCAGTGACTAGTGGGGTGCCATAAGGCTCCGTGATGGGACCCCAGCTATTTACAATATATATTAATGATTTGGACGAGGGAATTGAAGTGCAACATCTCGAAGTTTGCGGATGGACACGAAGCTGGGGGCAGTGTTAGCTGTGAGGAGGATGCTAGGAAGGCTGCAAGGTGACTTGGATTGGCTGGGGTGAGTGGGCAAATGCATGGCAGATGCAGTATAATGTGGATAATGTGAGGTTATCCACTTTGGTTACAAAAACAGGAAAGTAGACTATTATTTGAATGGTGGTCGATAGGAAAAGGGGAGATGCAACGAGACCTGGGTGTCATGGTACACCAGTCATTGAAAGTAGGCATGCAGGTGCAGCAGGCAGTGAAGAAAGCGAATAGTATTTTTAGCACTCATAGCAAAAGGATTTGAGTATAGGAGTCGGCAGGTTCTACTGCAGTTGAACTGGGTTTTGTGAGGACCACACCTGGAGGTATTGCATACAATTTGGTCACCAAATCTGAGGAAGACATTATTGCGATGGAGGGAGAGTACAGAGAAGGTTCACGCAGACTGTATTCCTGGGCTGTTAGACTTTCATATGAAGAAAGAAAGACTGGATACACTCGGCTTGTACTCGCTAGAATTTAGAAGATTGAGGGGGGTTCGTTATAGAAACTTACAAAATCCATAAGGGGTTGACAGGCGAGATGCTGGAAGATTGTTCACGATGTTGGGGAAGACCAGGATAAGGGGAAATCTTGTCGGACGAGTGAGAAAAACTTTTTTCACTAGAGAGTGGTGGAATCTCGGAATTTCTGCCACAGAATGTAGGCCAGTTCGTTGGCTATATTTAGACGGGAGTTAGATGTGCGTCTTGTGGCTAAAGGGATCAGGGGGTCATGGAGGGAAAGGCTGGTACAGGATACTGAGTTGGTTTGATCAGCCATGATCGTATTCAATGGCGGTGCATGGCGCGAAGGCCCGAATGGCCTACTCCGCATTATTTTCTATGTTTCTATGTTTCTATGTTTCAAGATTTGAATTGCGTTGCTTTTTACGTCTTGAATTTTTGCGGCTTTGTAACATCCTGAATTTCCTGGCTTTTCATGTCTTGAAATTTTTATGCTTTTCACGTCTTGAGTGTTCGTGGCTTGTTCATGACCGAAAATCGTCGCCATTCCTTCTCGCCACAGATGTGCCTTCCCGCTGAATTACTACAGCATTTTGTGTCAATCTTCGGTTTTTAAACTGCATCTGCGTTGCATCCACAATGTTAATAATTAGTTCAGTTTAGAGATACAGCGCGGAAAACAGGCCACCGAGTCAGCTCTGACAATGATCCCGCACATTATCCACCATAATAGGTTGAAGGCCAAGGGGACAAAGTCAGTAACACCGCCATCTTGGAGCATCTGAATGCGCGAACTGCGCATTGCAGCCCACTCTGCAGGAAGATCTCCAGGGCATTTGAATGCCTGTGCCAAATCATGCAGAGCCATGGGCCTAGACCCAGGCCCACATCAAACCTCCACCAAACAAGCCATCTAAATGTGGAGCACCACTCTTGAAAAACGTTGACCACTTCCCTACCTTAGCTGACATTCTTTTCCTCAAAAGCTGATATTCGACTCTGAGGTCAACCATCGCCTGAGTTGTGCCGGGAGCCTACGCAGACTCGGGGAGAAGAGTCTTGAAGAGCGAGACCTAAAGGGCTCAACAAAATGTAGGTCTAAGAGCAGTTTGTCTCTCCACCCTGTTGTATGAACGAGTTGGTAATGGACCACTACAGGAGGCACCTGAGAAGCCCTGGAAACAATATCATCAAAGTTCCTTACGAAAATTATGTGGATCAGCTGGGTGCACAAACACAACCAACACAAGCGTTTTGGAGGAAGACAACAAGACCAGCATCACCACCACAATAATGCAGCATCAACGTTGTGGACTGGCCATATCATCCGGGCATGTTCAACACACGTCTCCCTAAACAAATCCTGCACTCTCAATTGAAGGAAGGTGGGATTACCTTGGCGGGCAAAGAAAAGTTTCAAGGACAACACCAAGAACAGTCTGAAGAAATATCCACATTGCATCAAGCAATGGGAATGCATGCCTAGACATGCACTCCTGGAGGAAGTCCGTGCGGAATGAGCAGCCAATTTCACAAATGGAAACCACGCCGTCCTGTAGCAGAAGACAAAGCGGCAGCAGGCACCGTAAGGGAGGAGAGTGAAGGGGGCTCGACAACTACCAACCGCCGCCAGTCTCTACTGCCCACGTGGCACCAAGGTGCGTGGGATCGTGGAATCGGCCTTTACAGAGTCTGCAGACCCACAAGTGGACAACCCTATGGAGGAGGGGGGGGGGGGGGCGGGGGGGGGGGGGGGGGAGGGGGGGGGGGGGGCGGGGGGGGGGGGGGGGGGGGGGGGGGCGGCGGGGGGGGGGGGCGGGGGGGTGGGGGGGGGACTTAACTGGCCAAT